>PNEQ01014202.1:0-22103 GCA_003012365.1 Medauroidea extradentata
TTACGAACGTGTATACGAGCTGGTTCTGATACAGCAACCCGCTGACTCTCAGAAGAGCTCGCAGTTCCTTTTCGGTTTGCTCGCTCAGCACTTGCTCCTTCATAGCAAACAAACAGTTGCAATCCGAACCATCACGTTTCCTGACCAGAAACACCGTCCCGAACGCTCCTGCTCCAATCTTACGAACATTCTCGAAACTGTCTAGGCCAACGACTGTAGACCTGAACAAAAAACAAACACGACATTAATAAAGGTGAAAACAAATATTTTGTCTGACATAAATATACTTACGAAAATTGCAAATGAATTCAGTTCCTGTTATATTAGTTAAGTGGAATACCCTCACTAACACAATATTCCACATTTCAAAAGTTTTATTGTACCGTAGAAATGTAGACAATTTCTTTTTTAACCACACACACAGCATCATGAATGAACTAAAAGACAAAATTAATTTTAAAAATATTTTTTTTCCAATAGTGATTTTTTTTTAGTTATGATTTATTTGTATTTGGATGTTTAAGATTTAAACTCCTTATTCTCTTTGAACATTGTCCTCCGGTCATTCCCTAAATATTAAGGTATTTAATAATTTATTATAATTTCTTCTTGTTGTTGCACGCCGTTAGACTATTTTAATTCTGGACGTGTAACTTCCAAGGTCAAGTGCAAGTTCAATGTAAGAACTTAATGTTCATAAATAAATCAAGCAAATTATTTTGGTGCGCACGAGAGACGGCTCACGAGTGTACTTATATCGTCCGCTCGACCACAAATGATACTCCTTTTCTCCAGGAAACTACCGTTGTAATTATTTATAAAGGGTTATTAAGATGCAGACCCTCAACACACGCAGTTGCCGGACCAACCAACGTCTTGCGAGCTCAGCTGGTCTCTGTGCTGCGTGCTCACAACACGTGATCCGGTCATCTCCGTGGCTTCCTACCGAGTCTCCTCTAGCATTTACCTATGGTCGCACCAGCCAGCAACCCTCGCCTAAACTACCTTGACCAATCACAGGCCAGCTCACAGACAATGGCTGCAACCTGTCACTGTCTCCCGTGCCGCGTTTATTATGTTGTTTTTGTTTTATGACAATAGCTTACTTATCAATAATAATAATAATAACATTCCAATACCATATAAATATGTACAAGTACACTACAAATTCGTGTGAAGTTTAATTACTGAACAGTAGGCAGAATTCTTAATCTTTACTCTAATTTTCGTCTTAACCGCCCTGCCAATCACAATAACAAGATCACATTGATCAAATATCAAACTGTTTTACGCTAAACAAACAGAAATTTGAATTATATTCTTACGACAATTCTTAGCATCATCCAATGTCTTCATGTAAAGAACTAGCTGTCCCGTCGAGGCTTTATCCACGTGTAATGAAGACAAGAGTAACTAACTCTCAATTACGTATTAATTGATGGTGTTACTATATTCTCTGTACATCTTTAAAACATTAAATATGAAGCTTGCTGTTAAATATAATACAACAAATACAAACAGCTTTATAAAGTCCACTTCGCTGAGCGTTCTTTAATTGCAGAACTTCTTTGTTTTTAATTCATCTTTATTTCTCTACTAACTATCCCGTTGCGGCTTCGCCCGCGTGAAAAATAGAAAAACCGTATTTCGGGTACTTAAATTGGCCTTAATATTATGAAAAACTCACGTCGATATCTAAAAAATCAAAGGAATCGATATATATATATAGATCACGAATGAAAACGCATTTTACTCTTATTTACATATTTTAACTCGAATGTTTAAAATATCCTGAAAAAAAAAAACATTTTGGGTCAGTACGTAAACATCATTCTCAGACACACAGGGTTTCGATAACTCGACTGGTTAAATAGATATCGAAGGGTAATCGAAAACACATTTAATGTTTTTCACACCCTTAAGTAAAGAATCTTGAAAAATCTTGAAGTCATGTCTTATAGATTTGTATACGTATCTAACTGGAGTTAAAATCACCACGATATCTCTTTGCGTTCGAGTTGTAAAAGCTATTTAAAAATTACACATTTCTGCATTTAATAGTTTTGGAAGTCGAATTTCGAAAAACTCGAAATATATTTTTTGAGTATTTAAAATAGCGTAACTTTGATGTGAAAAATAACTCTATTGTAAATAATAGAAAATAATTTAAGGATTTTATACCCTCTTGAAGGTTGAATATTCATTTTTATGATTGACTCATATAAGTCAAACTCACGACGGTTAAGCCGTTGTGTTTGAGCTATGTAGAAGAATGTTAGAAAACAACTTTCACCCCTTTTCACCCCTTCAGGTGGCAAATTAAAAGAAAAAATCCTTTCTTAGTACTCGTCTACGTCATAAAACTAACGTACACTAATATTTTTACTTTTCTATGTCTAACGGTTTGAGCTGCAGTTTGATGTGTCAGTCAGTCATACATTCATGCAGTCAGTGGACTGTTTTAAACATTGAGATTTCTGTGTTCCAAATGTTGCCAAATTGCAAGTAGTTATATTAACCACTATATAAAATGAAAAAAAAAAAATTGAAAAGAACAGTCTGACTGTCCAAACCGTTTGACTTAGGGCCGGCTTTACAATGTCTGGTTATGTTCCGATTATCATTTGATTAAATTTTAAGTGGTGGTTAGCAGTATATTGTGTTTCTCGTGTTATGGTTAACTTAAAACTGCTGTTTAACTAGTGGTAACCAATTATTAAGTTAAACACAAGAAGAAGTTCCGGTTACTGAATTAATTAGAACCTTTACCAAATGTTGCAGATTGTGTTTTTAAGCAATAAAACATAGCACTTGTGATGAAAACATGATTATGAGTTACAAAATCAAAAAAATTATTTGAATGTGAAATTATACTAAGCTTCATTTCTTGCGTTTTTACTGAAAAATAGTTTCATTCGAAATAAATGTGTCACTGGTAATACAGAAGTTATTTCACAACTAAGGTTATGGCTGATCTAACTTTTTGATGATAACGATTGGAAATAAACCTCTGTATTGGCATTTAAAAAACTACAAATTTCTAGATATTATATTTTTTCTATTCAAAAACATTAACTTACTCTTTGCGAGAAACGTGTTCCATGTTTTATCATTGATGATAATTAGCCTATTTAGCTTATAAAAATATTGTTGCTATTCATTCTGTTTTGGTTTTAAATGTTGAGAGGAAGAGGTAAGTTTTAATTATGTTACATACTTTATTTTTTGTAAATAGACGTGAAAAATACAGCGGTATTTTGCTAGAACATAAATAAATTTAAACATATCACAACTTACATTCAAACAATTTGCATTCGACGAATCACACATTACAACAAAAAGCGGTAATTTTCAACGCCTAACAATTAGAAACAAAAGTTGCAATTACAGAAAAGAAATCTTCAACTAATATTTGGCTTCATCCATGAGAGATCATGCTCGCCGAATTTTAATAACACGAACATAGAGAAAGTCACATGCAGTAATTTTACACAGATATAATTGGAACTTGCAAAGCAAAACCGTTAACGGTAAAAAAATACAGGGTTTACTACAATTCTGCATACTTTCGTCCACGTTTATTACGAATTTAGAATTTCACGTTCAAATCTTTTGAAGTGAAGTTGTGTGGCATTTCACCTCACGCCTTGACGACTTGCATTCGCTCCTCCCTATTCTTTTTTAGTGTCGATAATTTTTGCGTTTTTGTTCTTCGCTTTTAAAATGTTGTCGGTACGCGGACACACGCCCGAAAGAATGTTGAACTCGGCTGCACCTGTCTCCCAATATTCCTCTTTCTGTTTCGAATGTTCGAATTTTGATTTCTTAATGTGATGAGAGGTTATTTTATAAATCGTCAATGTAGCATCGACCATACAAATAAATGTCAGTACAAGATATGTGTATACTATTACATATGATTAATACGTGTTATCAATATTTTTCTAAATCCAACATCTAAAAGGGTGGAAATACTTATAATATGATTTCCTATTTTAACTCTCGATATTTACCTAACCATTTTAAGATATCGTTTCAGAATATGTAAACATAAATAAATTAAACATTATACAAGTTTTTCTACTGGATGTAACAAACTTATTACCATGAGGGAAACACAATTTGTAAATTATTTTAGTCAGACGATCCATAAACTAAGTACGTACCAAATTAATAGAGTGTACACAGAGTTATATTTAGAATACACGTCACGCAGAAATTTTTGAATAGTGGATTTTTTTCTTCTAATTAAAACGCAAGTGTTTTTTCTAATCCGGTTATTATAGAGGCCTAGATATTATTATATTAAAATAAATTTAAAACGGCAGATTTAAGTTCTGTGTATTTTGTGGTATCTAAACACAGTGTTAAAATATTTACTCGAAAGTAAATCATACTACCGCATAGTGCTATATAAATACACGTCCGGTGATTAAATATCTACTCGGCAAGAAATTCTCGTTGAATTTTGATGAATAGTTCAGATTTTATTTGAGATTAATAATTCCAGCTGACCGCTCAACATATTACCTTTCTATACCCCTTAACGTAAAACAATACATTGACATGTTCGAACATTTCCCACACTGCAACATTTCCTTTTTTTAAGGTCTTTTTTCACAAACGATTATTAAAATAGGCTGTATGTCATTTAAATTTGTTATAACCTTACGCCACCTTGTATAGAAAATCATATTTTTCGTGACACTTATACATCGATAAATTTACTACATAAATTTTAAATGAGTTTGCATGCTCTGCAGGCAAGATGTGACAATGTTTTAATACAGTGCTACTTGACAGTAAGAGTGATATGATTTACTGGTAATTCATTAATAGTTTGTAAAACAACCCTATCTACATTCAAAAAATTCGTGTAAATTTTACTATACATTAAAATATGTGCCAGCTTCTAAAAATTTTTTTAGTTCAGACCAAAGCTGCTGTGTTAATATTTAAACATACTTAAATGTAGGATAAGTTTAATTTACTTCCTTCCTTGTTAATGAAATTAAGCTTTTTAAAGTACTGAATTTGCTTTGCACTTGCATATTCAATTTACAAATGTTGTATATGATGCGAATATGAATTATAAAAAAATTCCCTTTACATTGTTTATTGTTGCCTACTTGAAAATAAATATCGCACAGTTGTTAGCTTTAAAATTGTCTTTTAAATTTTTAACATTAGTATTCTTTACTATTCATTATATTTATTTTAAACTTATATCCGTGTACATGCTAAATATTACCACAAATCAATGTTCTTTACTCTGACAAAAAAATTAATTTTGAAATATATATAATTGAAAACTAATGTCACAAGAATATCTCTATAAATGCTAAATATTGCCACAAATCAATGGTCTTTACTCTGACAAAAAAAAGTTAATTCAGAAATATGTATAATTGAAAACTAATGTCACAAGTATATCTCTGTAGATCGAATCTGTGCTATATGATATAAACATAAATTCTGAAAGTTAATAACTTGGTTAGCGTACATATGTTCGCAAATTTCTTAAATATCCTTTTTAAAATGAAAAACATGAACCAAAAAAACGTAAACACGTATTTTAGGTACTCTGCATAGCGTGCAGTCGTAAAAGTAATTCGAGTATATATAAAATTATTTCGATGTGTGTTAATGTCTAGACAAATGTTTCAAATTAAATATATATGTTAGTATGCTATATCAGACTATAATCTCTTATAGTGTAGGCCAACTGTTGCAGGAATGAACTGTCGATGTATATGTAATTCTAATCACGAGTTACTATTTATTTATTTATTATTTTTCATTAGACAATGAGAACTACAATCTTCACTATCAAGAAAAAATCACAAATGATACGTGTTTATGCAGTATCATGCACATTACAAATATAACTAATCTTTCAGCCACTTGAGTATAGTACAAATATTGTACTGAACGGTACTTAGGTAATGCAATGTTGTCCATGTATGAAATATTTTACTATATATTTTACAAAAAAAGAAACAATTGTGTACCGTTTTATTGCATTAACTCTGTGAATTTTTCCTTTCAGAAGTGTTTTCATGTAATTTTCTTATGGATGCAAAAAAAAAAATTAGCACAAAGGAACTCTGAAATGTAGAACTGTCTGTATGTTTTTTTCTTCTTAAAATTATTGTAGCTTACTTTATTTTCTACCGGGTGTGTTTCGGTAAGTTTAAAAGCTGGGCGTGTCGTTGATGGTATTACTGTATGACTGCTTGTCCAGAAATAATGATGGGCTAGAATATGTAGGCTATGGTTCACTGCTGCCAACAAGATATTTGTTTGGTATACAACATTTGGTATATTAAAGGAGCATGTCTAGTAGAGATATGACATATGTAGTTATGTTACACACATGCCACACGAACATTGCACTAATTGGTATATTTTCAGGATATTGATAATCAGCTCACAGTGTTCTCCACTGAAGTGTCAGCTGTGAACAAATAGTTGCATGTAGCTGTATCTACTTCAGGCTCAGCAGTCATGTCTGGTGCATCACATCTGATAGTCAACTGATTCACGTCTTATACTCAGATAATCGACAATTATGAACGTTTCTATTTGTATGCATATAATCGAATAATTTAATGTACTTCTGTGTCGCGTATTAATAAGAATATATCTACATGTTCCTGGTGTAGTTTTTTTTTAAAAAAAATACTACTTTGTATTAGTTACGCAAGAATAAGGGAAGTAGAGATTGCTAAGTATGTGTTTATTGTTCTCCATAGAATTGATCACTAAGCATTGAACATTACTGTTTTTTTCACATGTAAATTCTTCATAAATAAATATTTTCATCATTTCTGGCTAATATCTCTATGTAACTGTCGCATGAACTTTGATACGGCATGTTTGTTGTTCTTATTCAATACTTCTTATAAATATTTCAATATCGGTATCAACGAAAAGAAAATGAATTTAAAACTACGCTTTTATTGTTTTGATTTCTATATTCCATGCTTAGAAAAATGATATCCTGTTAACTGTCAGTTCGCTCTAATGCACAGGGATTCATCTTGTAGTCTATAGTTTATCAGTAAATTGTCAGCAAAGCAACATTCACTACTATATCTGAAGGTGGTTACAGGATGCTGGCGAGTGTAACATGACGCAAGTAACTCCTAATATTATAATATAATACGTCAATAAGAAGACACTAAAGCACGGTCACTGTACTAACCAGTACGTGTGACAATGTCCTGCAGGTTCATAATCACACCGCACTGGTATGTAGCAGTGTTATATGTTATATAATGAGCAGGAGGAACTTACGAAGATGAGCTGGTGAATATGTCGGCGACAGGCTCAGGTGCAGTGGCTGGCTCAGGAATAACACTCGGCTGCTGAGCTGGAGCGACACGAATTCTTCTCAGCATCACCGTACACAGTCGTATTAACCCTCGCAGCACCACCACCAGAATCAAGAAGGCTGCCAGCACAAGGACAGCTACCAGCTCCCACCTCTGAGACAAGCCACATGCACATACTGCACTATTACAAGCAAGTAAGCTGCACTCAACTGTATTACACAAGGCACTCTATAGAACTAGGTCGTGTGCTATGATCGCTATAACAGTAACCAATGAAATGAATTGTACACATGTCCGCATTTAACAATACCACCTTCTTCACAATTGTCACTTTCAATATTACAGCACTTTAACCATAGGAGAAATAATAACAATATAGTTGAGTTTTAAATGTATATGATGACGTGATACTAAACATTATTTCTTAAAATATTGTGTTTATATAAAATATACTCTGTTACCATTGAATGCTTTAACATCTAAACATTTGCAATATTAGAAACTGTATAGATTAGTTACCAATAATCAACTGGATGCAAATGTAAGTCTCTGTAAGATAACATTTATTCGGTAATAATAATGTGATCGAGTGGTTGTGTGAGTTTTCTACGTTCTTTCTGCACACAGATTAATTAATTTTTATAGTTGTAATTTTTATCTTGTTATTTTTATTTTTCTTTAAATGTATTGTAATCTGATACAGGGATTTGGTTACTAAAACACCAAAATTGATCGTCTCTGATTAAAGTTATAAACGATGGGCAGAGACATTAAGTATGTGCCTTTTCATCTCATTTGGGTACAAAGAATACAAATGAAAATAATTTACCTAGTTTATATTTTCACATTTGGCAATGTTCATATTCCATACTTCTCACTTCCTGAAAGGCGCTGAGCCCGTTGTAAAAAGTAGCTTAATGATCAGCTGTGGCCTGCATGAGTACACTGATATTCTTAAACGTTAGTATACATGTCACTGAAACAGCTAATTTTTCTGTTATCTTCCAAAAAGCCTAGAAACTAGTCAGGTAGATACATTTTAAAAATAAACATTACATAGAAAACTAAGTGTGACGTTTAAGGATATATTGACACATTAATAATCATGCAAATAATAAAATCACATTTTGGTCTACTAACAATTTTCTCAATCACGTTTAGAACATGATAAAGTTAATAAACAAAAAATTTAAGATCCATTTTAATTATATCTGTAAATTGTATTTCACCCCAATTAAAATTTAGGACCCTCTTGTTTGTACTGTTACATTAGTAATGTAAACTACATTTCAGATATGTATCCTAACTAAGAACCTTGGACAAACTAATTCAAAACAAAATAATACGACTGAATAGAACAACATAAAAGTACAACCTGCGTTATTCAAAAAATAAGTTCATGTCGTAAGTTTTAAGATAATTTTCTAGGAAATCATGTAAACAGTAACCGCAGACAAGCGCGGTATCAGAATAGTTTGAGGGAAACACAATATAGGATAGTAGGTCATGATTAGCGAGGACTAGGTTCTACTGGACAGATACTTGTAGCTCATGAGATGTGAGTGGTTGCAGTTTGTAGGAGCACAATCTACTATCATCAGACATCACATTACAAGTAAGTAATGACCATATTGTTTGAACAACTCACGCTAGACTCAGGTTCTTCCTCCAGGGTTGCTGAAGTAGTGACTGGGTTGTCGGTCGTCACTTTCTGCTCCACTGTTACCCTGAAACATGACACTTTTTGTCACAGCACTGTACATTATGCAACGGCTGTGAAACATTTCTTATTTCTGCCATTTGCTGCAATAAACTCCTATGATCTTTCTTTATAGTTGTTTTGGTAAAAATTTGATTCGTGTTACTAATACTATGAAAACCTGTAGTTAGCGCAAAACCTGTAATGTATGCATATGCTTTCGCTATTTACGGGTTGATTTTTAGTAAAAGAGACAAACTGTGGGAAATAGCTCTCACAGGATAAGGAACAAACTTGGTTGTTATATAGAATGTGTATTCCTCCACATGCATGTAGCGTGCTCATATGTTGATAACAGGGATACAAATACACTTATGCTGGAATACGTGTCCATTGACGTACATAGTGTTAGGTGAATGTTACAATATGTTGCCTTCGTCTACTTCTACATTAACGTGACAGTACACCTCGACAAGTCTTCCCTGGTCGAGGTGGTCCAGGTGTAAGGCCCACACAGTCGCCGTACTTCTACCCTGTGCATTATATTCTGAGGACGCTGTAAGTTGTTATGTATATAGAGTCCGTTGTGGACACGTAGACACTGGGACAACATATTCCCTCTGCATTTTACGTCTTTGTAGGACAGCACATTAGAACATATATGCGGCATAGCCACTGCAGTGCGCAAGTGCATGTTTCTTCACACACTTTATCTAACAGATTCCTCGTACTTGCATGTCGTCCACTGCTTTGTACTTTAAAGAAGTTTAGAAACTCAAATTATGCATTTACAGCCTAAGTTGATATTTTTTAATCGTTACAGCAATCATTTCCCGAAATTTGTCCCCAGTAACTTACTCATTTTCAACCTCGACAGAATGTCAGGTAATTAGTGTAAACGAATTGTGCAAAGAAAGTTTGATATAAAAGCCAATCATGTAATACTCTTTGGTAAAAGTGTTCCAAATGCAATTAATTTACGATAAAAGTTGTTTCATTAATGGTAAATAAACAGCTAAGTTGAAGTAAATGATAAGGTTATTCGTGGACACAAATAGCACCACATGGATCTATGACCAAAACTGAGAGGAAAATGAACGTTGGTATAAAGTCATAAAGCACGTAGTTTAATAGAAAAATGACAAGGGAATGCGAACAACACATACTACATTACCGCTCAATGGTATTTTGACCTATTTCGTTAACAAAGATCCTCACGACGTTTTGGTCATTTATTCACACGGCGCTGTCTGTATCCGCAATTTAGCTGACGTTTTGTAGGTCTGCATTAGCCCGTAAATAGTTTCGGAACAGTGAATAGATCAAGGATAAAGGATCTCACACACATAATAGTCTAACTCGTACGAACAATTTAACACAGGCTCATTTTTCTTACTGATTGTACTTGTCACATATTGCTAAGTCATAGTTACACAAGTTCGCCTAAATAAAACTTTACATCTTTAAAGTGAAGTAAATGCTTCTACTGTACTATTTTTATTTGTTTATGTTATTTGCAGGGGATAGAAGCTATAACCTTTTAACTCCTTGTATCAGTCACTGCTCGTACCAGATATATATATAGAAGTGGTGCAATGTGGACAGTAGACTATCAATACACTGCTCAGAGCAGGGAATTATTCACCTGAATACCTAACTACACATATCAGCTCAGCAGACACACTGGTCACATTAACAATACATTATGAATGTATGGTTTTGGGTTGAATTAAGAACTTCACTTAGAATCATCGCTGAGACGATTTCTTTTATTGTTAAAAGCCTTTCATAATTACATAATTTAGTTTTGAGGAGTAGACACTCAAATCTACACGTGTCCCAAAATACGGAAATAATTTGAACCCCTTTCTAAACAAACTACATTTGTTACACGCAAGTATAAACACAGATACAACAAAATAAATATTATGCTCGAAAGGTTATTTTTTATTTCTGTAAGACCGGGTTTAAACTACGCTACTACGCAAGAACGCTAGAAACGCACTTCGTAAAATACGCAAGAAGAGTTCAGACATTTATAAACATCGCAAGCAATCCGAAGTAACCAACACTACCACTCAAAATTCCGCAGAGGCAACAGAAAGTTTCTCTCTGTATTTTTCCATTACTATTATGATTTGTCAATCATCTATGTTTTTAAATGTTCGGTTGTTGCGGTATTTCGAAAAAAGTAACCAAATAGATACAACCACCGTGTATTTGAAGACGCATTCTAAGCAAACACAGAAAACATGTAACGAAATGGCGGGATCACAGCCTTCTAAAGACAATTGAAACTATATACCAAATGTTTTCTCCAAAGTGTCGATATAGAAGGCTGTGAAACACAAGAAGTTGAAAGTTGGTGAACTCTTACATTACAGCCGTACGTACTAGCGTTTCTTGCGTATTTTATAAACTAGTATATGTTGAGTTTGTATCTTCAATGTTTGCGTCTTGCGTTGTTGCGTAGTTTATAAACCCGGCCTAATATTGTGAGTGTTTTCACTTTCTTCTACAACTAGATACTGTAGACATGTCTAATTATAAAATTTGTTTCTCATCTGTGCAGTTAGCCTAGAAAATTTTGTTTAACAAATTAAAATGCTAACTAAATAACAGGTATTAATGGAATGAAAAATCATTAGCCTCATGTTAGTTAAATTAAACGGTAACGGCGTTATTCGTACTCATCTTTGTACTGGCATGTCAGTGCGTAGAGGTGAATGATAAGTTTATGTTGAAAACCGCAAACTGGTCAGTATAACATGTTGCCGTATATGATCTTTGAAAGAACTGTGCAATGGGAGTTCATGACTAGATTCATTTTCTTGCCGTATGTTTTGTGAATATTCACAACTGAGTTATGTATCGGAGACCAAACATATTACCTGTTCGTCGGCGAACCTAGCATGACTGAGGGTAACAGGATCAGCAACAATAAAATAATTATTCCTCTCATCGCTCTCAAGATCATGTTCAATTATTCACAGCACAGAATTAATGAAGTTTGTTTTACTAGATAGCAAGACTTTCAACTTTTCGTGCGTCAAAGAATAATCAGTGAAGTACTGCTCAGAGTAATGTGGCAGCGCGGGCTATTGCTATGCCCATGGAGGTAAGAACAGTCATGCGACGTAGTTAAAGCCATTGTTTAATGAATAATTTTGACGCCGAGCCAATTTAATGTTATTTACATTTGTTGTTTACCACATTTAAATAATGCAAACTAGCTACGTAATTAATTAATAACATTAATGACCTACTTATCACCTTCAGTCTGATGATTGATTACAGAATTATCACGTAGAAACAAATAATGAATATGGGTTCGCCATGTGGTGACACCCATGTATCTCATGTACATTTCTAAAGGCATGGCAACTCCCTGGTTATGGCCCGGCGCAGAATAAATAATACCTACTGCAGTACTTATTTATTCTGCAGCGATGGTAAAATAATAACTAAAAGACAATGCATTTGTGTAACTTATTTATAAGAGACACCATTACTTTTATTTAGATATCACAAATTAAAAATAACAAAGACTATTTCAATATGCATACAATATGAATCTACTGAATAATGGTTCTCATTTTGCTAAATGAGAAATTTAGAATCAAAACTACGCAAAGGTGTACACTGTGCATACACTGTAAATAATGATTGTATGATACATTTTTATACATGCGTCATATATATTACCATAGCCCTGTAAACGTAACAATTCATCACACATCACAATCAATTCTCTATTAAAATTTACAGAAAGAGTACTTTCTTTCACAGTTTTCTTAAATGTAATAAGACTAATTTTTTGTGATACACGTAGTTTATTATACACTGTAAATACTTTGTCACATAGAGCGTTTTAGCAAAGCAATTCTCCAAAATGTTTATGTGAAAAGTTGTGTATACTTACTCCAAGTGTAACAGGTATATATGTCTGATTCTTTCTTTTAACTGTGACTGATAATACTCAAGTGAAATGCATCAATGGGGGTAAAATGGTTTTGTTATTTTTAAGTGTATTGAAGTTATCTCCAATTTAGAATACGGAATTAATTATTCCCAGTAATATTTTGATAAATACAAAAAAAAAAATGTCGTCTTATGGTTTCACAACTTTAAGCATGTAGTCCGTGACGTCTTATTATAATGTCAATTATTATTTTATTTATCTTAGTTCATTGAAATGTTACAATTTTTAGGCCTTACTTTGCGTTTTTTAGAGGACGCAATTTTATTTTTTGTTGTGAAGGGGGGGGGAGTCAGTGCAACAAACAAGTTTGTGGGGTCGCCACCCTTGTCCCACGGCAGCCATCTTGAAAATAGGGGTTGAAATGGTTTTTACGATATATCTCTTAAACTATTTATTTGATAAAAAAAATTGAAAACACTTTTTTTTGCACATTAAATTCTCTACAACTTTGAACCAGTAACTTTTTGTCGTAGAACTATAAATAAAATAGTTATAAGCAAAAATGTTCAGAAATTCGAGAAAAAAATTTATATTTTTCGATGTAACTTTTTTTTTAACATTTAACAAAAAAAATTATATCAGACCATTTTTGTTGAACCTTTTTTTAAGGAACAACTTTTATAAACAACATTTTTTCATTAAGTCAATAGCTAAGGTTTTACAGCGCTCCGAAGTATTCTTAACTATACCTATATTATACTTGTGTATTAATAATGTGTCATCAGTTATTGTTTTTTTTGTTATTATATTTTTTTAATCATAAATATTGCAATATTATTATAAATTAATTATTGACTCTTTTCCCCACCACCCACGAGGTAGAGTCTGGAGGCGCGTTTTTTTTGTTTGTTTTTTGTTTTTTACGTGGTATCCCCAATAGGCATAATCCATGGTGATTTTCTAAATTAGAACTACTCCGTCCTCATTCTTTTCGATGGACTAGGCTGCGGCTCAGCATCTGATCGGCTTTCTGAATTAAATATCAGTGGGAGAACTGGAGAAGGAAGGGGTGTTAATGTCGGCGGTTCATCATCAAAGTCATTTTCATTTATTAATTCTGAGAGTTCCATTACCTTGCTGCAAGTCTCTCCAGAACAATGGAAGCACACTGCAGAACATTTCAGCCCTGCTTTTCGACATCCACACATCGCTCCACAGTTTCCTTTGCATTTGCAAAAGATCAATTTTAGAAGCTCAGGGAGTGCTGGAGGTTTAGAGTTCTGCGCTGGCATCAATAATTTTCCACATTTTTTCCAGCCCCAGTCTTCAGGATCATTATAATTACCAAGCCGCGACTGGACCTGATGGTAGACTCGGAAAGTATGAAAGCGAGCTGTGTCTTGTGTTGGAGGATGTGAAGATAAGTTAAATGTACTTTTTGTCACTGTCTTTGCAAATTATTTGTATCTTAGGCTGTCAAGAGAATTATCATCTTTATTACCACCGTATAAAGAGACAAAAAAACGTTCACCAATTACAGTGAGCAAAGCAGGGTCAACTCTCTTGTTGAGAAACAAAGCCAGTCCACTAGCAAACTCTAAATGTTTTTCCAGGGTGTTCACAAATGTCATTTTACTGATATTGTAAGGAGCTGAAGTTGTGTCACATCCTGAAAAAGCATGAAGAAACAGCAAGTTATCCGCAATGACATCTCCGTATATAAAACCTGACGCACAATATAATTGTTCTGCTGTTCGTCCTTTTGATGGTTTTTAAAAAAATACATTTGCTTGTTTTCTACCAAGTGCTGTAATATCAGTATGTCAATATCTTCAGCTACAATACTAACGGTATTAAATAATGGAGATGCAGCAAGAGCAGTGCCAACGATAAGAGCGTCTGCATCTGATTCTGCTTGGTCAACAGTGAAACCCATTTCTGAGAATACAGTTTTAAGAAGTGTAATAAAGTTAGATTTGTTCTTCTCATTACCAGGCAGCTGTTCTTTTGTTCCCTCATGGTCACTTGGGTATTTTCTTCCTGAACAGTATTCTCGGTAACGGCCATCAGATTTAAAATTATTTTAAAAATATTCAATAATTGTAAAATCCTGTTATGGAGTGAAAAAGAGTCAATAATTAATTGTTAATAATATTGCAAAATTTATAATTAAAAAAATTAAAATAAAAAAACAATAACTGATGACACAGTATTAATACACGCGTATAATATAGGTATAAGTTAAGAATGCTGAAAAATAGTACTCACTTCGGAGCGCTGTAAAACCTTAGCTATTGACTTGAATGAAAAAATGTTGTGTATAATAGTTGTTCCTCAAAAAACGATCTACAAAAATGTTCTGATATCATTTTTCGTTAAATGTTTAAAAAAAAAGTTACATCGAAAAATATAGATTTTTTTCTCGAATTTCTGAACATTTTCGCTTATAACTTTTTTATTTATAGTTCTACGACAAAAGTCACTGTACCAAAGTTCTAGAGAATTTAATTTGCAACAAAAAATGTTGACAAATTTTTTATCAAATAAACAGTTTAAGAGATATCGTAAAAACCATTTCAACCCCTATTTTCAAGATAGGCGTGGGACAAGGGCAGGCGACCCCACAAACTTGTTTTTAGCTTTACACTGACCCCCCCCCCTGCACATTAAAAAAAAATTGCGTCCTCTAAAAAACGCAACCCCAAATGTAACTTTTCAATGGACTATCGACGAATTTTAATTTTCGTTGTGTGTAATGATAATTAGTACGTTACATAAAAGGAACTGAATAATACTCAAGCAGCCCCTCTCTGAACACAAGTCTTGAATTTTAACAAGTCTGTATTAAATGAGATTTACACTCGTGACCCTGTACTGAAGTACCTGTAATTAACAATATACACTTTATCAATAATATTTTAAATTGTAGCAAAATGTGTAAAATGTTGAAAGACAATGGTATTGTAAATTATAACCTGAGGTTTTTAGACAAATTATACTGAAGTCTGCCTAACAGGCCTATTCTCCGATCAACTTTTTCTAATTACATTTTCTACGTGTGGATTTACAGTCAATGCATTGACGATGATAATTCGCTAGACATTCAAATTCATTAACCTGTTCTACAACTCGATCATCACCTAAAACAATTTCAAAATTCTTGTTTGTTTCTTCTCTGTCGTCCCCAATTACCACATATTTCGTTTTAGATATGTTCACTTTGAGCGTGTTTTCACTCAGCCAATTGCATATAGACTTTAGTTGATCGCATCTTGATGTTCATATGGATAACAAGTAAGACATGTGTCATATTCAGTCCTCATCTCTGTCTCTTTTATACTCAACTCCAACAAATAATATAACTGATTTGTGATATTGTTTACGACGTCTTCTTGAAAATCACGGTGGTTACAAAGACAGCCTAGTTACACGTGAGTTATTTATTCTTTTGACCAGCAGAAATACACAAAATTTCAAAATAAATAGGGGAATTATTTTTCACCAAAAAGCCTCAGCAATCACTGTGACGTGAAATAACGTGTCCAAGCTACAATTAAACAATTCGTTCTGGAAGTATGTCTCGTAATTTCGCAATGTTAGTCGAGCCTGGAGGTTATATCACACTTCCAACCCAGAAACTACCAAGTTGTTTATTGGTACCGCAAGTGGCGCCTTATTGTTCTCCACTTTGCTGTAGCAAGTTCACGATAAGTGAGCACTTTTGTGGATAATCTTGTCTCGAATAATAATAATTAAATTATATTAATATTGACCATTTTAACATTAGAGTATGGTATAATCAATGCAATTTGATTATTATACTAAGGTGTATTCTTTTAGTTTTTTAATTTAGGAATCTATAAATTAAATGAAAGTAAAAAAAAAAAGAACTAAGGTTACAAAAGTGAATCACAGGTACAATGCCAGCTTTCTCCTATTGGCGAAACAAGCAAATTTAAATTTCTTAATGGCCAACTTTTCATACGAAATATAGACCTAAATATTACAAGTAAATTTGTAGTATTTATTACCCTGTTGACCAATTTAAACTTAATTTGACAGTACAAATACTGATGATAAGCATTACATGTAATGGAACTTACATATTAGGCAACCCAAGATACAAATTAAGTTTTTGTATAGTTTCTCTAGCAAAATACTTTACTATTTCCTGTAAAATTTGGTATTTACGTTACAACTGAATAATAACGCACGTATTTCAAACGGCTAAGACATTTTATTTCAAAATGTCAGCAATAAAGCATGTTGTATTATACGACAGTACAGAACCTGTTAAGGAAACACACGTACAAAGGACGGCATAGTACGTCATGCACACTGCGATCATGTAAATAATACGGTTCAAGAGGAGGATAAGTTAAGGTGGATGTCTGACAGGTTGTTACTGTGACAGATTGAATATATTGAAACATGAGTTAATGAGGTGAATTAAGTGGACCGAGGTTGTTTTGGAGGAAATATTTCCGTGGTTTATAAATATGGTGGATGATTGACCAGAATTAGAAAACAGAACCTTGTTGTTTATTGGAAATATAGAATGCATGTAAGGCAGGAATCGGGGGACAGAGGATATTGTAACATTTACAGTGATACGCTTTTATATCGAAAATCGGCATTATCACTATATTTTACGAGTATGTCATACTACTATATTACTACTACACATGGTTACCAACCTTTACTATACATAAACAGCACCAACAACTTACTTTAAAACAAACACAAGAAACTAACAACTTTGCAGCACATACTAAATACAGCAAAGCTAAATATTCTAACTGTTTCATCAATTCGGGTAAATTCTAGAAAGAATATCTTACATTTCGCGACACTAGGATAGACGTCAAATAAATTAAATATATCTGCCGGGGACACGCTGAAAGGAAACTTTTTGTACTAAGTCTTCCATACAAAATTATTTTGTAATAACCACAATACTATTTTGTGGTGGCCACAGTATTCGAGTAATGTCTACAAAACGTTTTTTAAAGTGAGCTTAAAAGAAATTTCGCAGGATGAATACCTACAAAATATTTGGTATCTGTTCCAAAAAATGTTTTCCGTGCATGACGTCACAACACGGTGCAAATACTCTCGCTTACCAAGATTACTCCTTCGGAAATTAACAACAGAAAAGGCCAAAACACAATATGTACTATTGTCAAAAGCAGACATGGTGATGTCACACGTTTTACATACAGACATGTGTCGATTTGAAACATTGTACAATGAACTTATGATAGTAAATCTTTCTTAGAATTAATTGCAGGCTGGGAAATGTACGCTAATGTACTTCAGCTCTAGTGGTTTGTCTGTGTAAATGCCTGACAGCAATCAATTTGTTCTGACTTATTATTGCAGTTTAGGAGAAACGAATAAAGGATATGAAGACTAACAACATTTCTATAGGTAGTAGTAACTTATCCCTAACTGACGAACTATCATGTTGGATTTACATAGCGCAACTAACACAGTGTGAAGGGCGCGGCACAAATAATAATGTCTGTCAGGTAATCAGTGGCGAGACTTCGTGAATTCAGCGCGACAAAATGGTGGACGCGACTGTAATGCCGAATTAAAATCATTTGTTTTATTTGCGTCGTTGACGCGACAAAGCTGAAAAAGTAATTTAACTCTGTGCTATATTTTTGAAGAAACTGGTGAGTTGGAAGTAAATTGCATTTATTATTAATATTATTATTACTATGTGAGGCTTGATGCTATGAGATCACACAAAATAATCTGACTCATGTTCGCGTTTTACTGATCTTCCACGCAGCGCTCAATTTTTCTCGTTGCATTTTCAGTCTTTCTCCAGTCCATTTTTTCCTTAGTTTCATTGGCATTAACACCTTCCATTTGTACATCTTTTTATGTACGTGATTTTAACAATTCCTGTTGGAGGATAAATTGTATTTATATAATTTACGAGATATTTTTGTTTTTATGAGAAAATCATAACCATTTAAGCAAATGTAAAATTTCGGGACTATTTTTACATTTCGGAATGCCAAATAATATTGAAAATATATTTACGATAGAGTAGAAATAAATTGAAATACTGTAAACATCAAGGGCTTTAGTACTAGAGGTTATGTTTTTATGTAGCGGCAAGGAACTATTCACGTCGCTTTTTTTTTTCGCGTGGCAAATTAACTATATTAGTGGCTCACTGCGCCCTTCGCGTCGTCGCGCTGTTGTGAATCCACCATAATTTTAATATAAGTTTTAAGTCGGTGTGGTTCACACCGAGGGTCAGAAATTATTTCAAGAACATAGAAATTAATACGAATTGTGACAATTTGTACAAATAGTACATCAGTTATTTAAATTTCCTCTCGGCCTGATCAAATCAGCTAGTAGTCTAGTCGCAAATGCAGCCCAAACTGGTATTTTGTGAAATCAAACCACTCGTTCCTGCGTCAATAACTGTGAAGCAACAAGTTCTGTAGAGGATTCTGTAAAATGTGACTTTATAATTTCCTTGCTTTCTTATCAGCGAACCTAATACAAAGAATTAGTTTGAGAAAATTTTGTGTTTGTTTTACTGTAGTTAAGCACCATTCTCAATTCCATACTCAGTTGATAATGGCTATGGGAAAAATGCAAAAGATTGCTGATGTGTTGACATAAATTCATTAAATTTTGACAGTCCCGAGCGCTATGTCAGTTCTTTCTTAAATAAATTAAACGTCTATTCCACCATTTGAACTGTAAATTACATCTTGGATTGTAAAACATTTCACAAAACATTAACAGTTATTGCTCATAAGTAGAGGTCACATTTTACTGAAGTAATACAAAATAGAGTGCATCTAAGCTACTCGATGTGGCGTGGACTTTCTCAGCTGTGTTTGCGTTGTCTCACAAGTGCAAGATATTAAAGAGCTCTCTACATGCCAAGCATAAACCAACGAGTTTAAGGCTACTGCCCGCCTCAGAGCCCTTTGGCGAGAGTAGAGATAGGTATTTGTATGTTAAACTTTCTTTCAAGACATGTATAGCATGAAAACCATTCTCTGCATTCAGAAGTGAACATTTTTTAAATACCAACTGCTGCAGAAATGCAATTGCTAAAATATAATTATGAATTTCTTTGTTTTCGAGTGTCTTTTGGCATAAAACATTAATTATTTGCTCAGGAATTTTCTAGGGCATTGAAAACAGCCTTAAGGGAGTCACCTACTACGCCCTACAAAAGTGTTGCAGTGTGTACGTAAATTCCATTTTTATTTAAGAAACTATTCCACTTGTGATTGTAGGATAAGAAAAAGGACTTCGGACAAGGGCGGAATGTTATTGCTAAGACACCAGACTAACTAAAATCACTTCTTCTAAGCCCTCCAACATGGCTAAAACAACCATTACAGACTACCGCACTTCAAAATGTACTGACTGGATGTAAGTGTAACTCAGGACTGTTCACTGAACTTTGCTACATTTTTCCACCAATAAAACTATGTGGTCATCGCCTGAAGCTCATAGTTTAAATAGATCGGCGGGAAAATTGTACGTTAGTTCAGCGATTGGCTTCCATTTGATGCGCGTTTCAAGGCCGCGGTTATTGCTCCATCACTTCTGAGCCTGTAACACGCAGACAGGCGGTGTTCTTAATGATCCTACATCAATAAGGGCCGCCCCGAAGTGATCGAAAAAGCCATTGTGTCGTATGTAGGTTTCGATAGGTACCGAGCCTCACGTATTTCAATTTACATGTCCATTCCTATCCTACGCGTTACCAGGGTTCTGAGGTAGGGAGTGCCCTTAAATTAGAATCAGTGTTTAAGAAAATGAACAGCGAATTAATTTATAAGTAGGCTAATAAAAATGATTCAATGTATAATTTCTGTAATAACTTTGTCAGTAGAAAAACAATGACAATTTGTGTTCAGAGTTTTAACACTTAATATATCTAATGTTTTAAAAATTGTATTTCTAAATTCACATGATAACTATTTTATTATTAAAATGCATTCTATCACAGCACTTCTAAGAAATATTGCTTATGACTTAGCTTATTTACAAAGTTTTCTTTAAACTTAATTAATCGAAAAGTAGTTAACTTTAACTCTGAATTAATTCAATCTCAATGGAAGCAAGCTCATTAAGTGGACCATTTACGTATTTCATTATTAGTGAGAAAAAACTTATTTTTTGTAAGTCACAGTAGCATAGCCTGATATAACCAGACACTAGTGAACAGCCAGCAAGTTTGGTGCTACAGGAATTAGTAGTTTTCTAACTTTTGGCAGAGGAATACAAGTCGTATTCGCGTGATTAAAAGGCTTCTCCTATCCTTAGATTATTTCGAGCAAAATCAGGGATTCATATTAAGGTGGCCGCCTAGGTGAAGGTATATTGCGAGTTAGAGGCTTAGAAGTGCGGGAAGCAGTTAGAACGAAACAACACACTAATCCCGCCTCTCCCTGGCCCTTAGGCGCAAGTCACATAACTTGCATGCAGTCTTCTCACTGACAACACATCTATATATGACATTCACTGTGACCCTGTCATTGTATGAAGTAGTATTTAATATATAGGTGTATTGTACAGTGGCGTAGGAACAGATGTGTACAGGGTTACAATGTACCTTCAAAATAGGATAGTGGATTACAAAATATAATTTATACCTCCTAGATATTAATCAATACACGAAAAATTAACAAATAAAATAAATAAAAATAAGTTATGTAATATATATAACATAATTATATATGTAAACTAACTCAAACTTTACAGTTAAAGAATTATTAACTCAGTTGCATTACAATTTGAGTACTAATTCTGTGCTCAAAACCTACTTAAACTGTTGGTTTTTTCGTTAACACCCCTACTGGACACCTTTGAAAATCCTTTTTAACTGTACTTATTTTAGTTATCTGTCCACAATTTTGACCAGGGTCAGACAAACTCCGTCCCCCTTCTGGGGTTCGGTCTTCTCATGACCGCTCGGTTTTAGCAGCTTCGCTATGATACTGAAATACGCTTTCAAGTTCAGTTAACAGCTTGACTATACCATACTGTTCGGCAGCTAGGGTGTTGTGTTGTAGAGGGCGGAATTTGTTATATTATATACCATCTGCCCGGCCATGGCTTCGCCCGTTGTTAATTTTAAAATCCTCGA
>PNEQ01014205.1:0-37640 GCA_003012365.1 Medauroidea extradentata
TGGAGTGTAGTGTTTTTTTGTAATAAAATTAGTGAAGTTATTATGTAATGAGTCGCGCAGAACTTTTTGAATCCTTTTTTTTTAATTATTGTTGCTGAGTTATAAGGTTTATCCTTGCTCGGGATAAATTTCACTTTCCCTTTAATAAGAAATTATTGTGGTGCCCTTGAATAGTTGCTTTTGGCCAAAGGACACCACAGTACCTTGATCCTGGTTATCGTCGTTGTCAGTCGGCTTCTGGTCATCGTTTGAGGTTCTTTGCTACTATCAGACTAGCTTGAGCTCTTGGTGGGCTTGTAGAACCTTCTACTGTTTAAAAAAATAAACACTCTCTCCGAATATGCGTGTCAGTCGCCACCAGTGGACATCTGACTTTAAAGTGTCTCTAATGTCTGCAGTCATAGCCTCCATCGGCCCCCACGTCGTCCCGGGGCAAATTTTATTAGTCCAACCCAGGTCGTAAGCTCACTCACTGCTGATTCCATCAAACCGTATCCCGTCGCCTCACGGTATGCGTGGACGTCTGTTGTGTGTTGTGTGTTGGAGGTCTAGAAGAGCGGAATCAGTAAGCACGACAAAACACGCGCTTCACGCCTCATCCTAGCCTCTAGGTGCAAGTAGCTGAATTAGCGTGCAGTCTTCTCGGACAAAAATCGTCTCTATGAGACATTCAGTGGTTACTCTGTTTTTATGACGTAATGTTAAAGTTAAAGTTGTATTGTACGCGCTTAAACCTTCTAAAATATTCTGCTCAAAGATTATAGTGTCTAAAAAGGATCACAAAATATACATTTCCGGCATTTTCGACCGATCGGAAATATGCTTTAATGAGTTGTGGTGAGCCTGAAATGAGTCTACACATGTGTAGCGTTCTTTGAATGCTATTTACGCAGATATCACTCATGTGCGATGACAAGTTTTTGAATAATCTTTTAACGGCCGAAGCTGTGCCTCATGTCTGTTATTAGCGTTGTTATGGTAAAATAACAGCATGGCTGCAATGTTGCAAAGTGATGCTTTGAGAGGCTCAAGAATTAAACTATTCGTAATTGCAAACTCTCAAGTGTGTTTTGGAAATTAGCAGTCATGAAGTCGTGCCAACCATTACAGAGGACTTTCGCCGTATCTCAGGTACATAGGCAAGTTATAGGAATTATCTGTGTTGAAGGTCGCGACGTTCTCAGAAACCCACTGACTACACATACCGGTATCAGACATCATATGTGATTGTGTAACAAACAACCCTTTTAAAACTTTTGTTAAGAGTAGTACAAATCAACTTTTGATGGAATACATTGGAAGTAACTTTTCAAAATTGGCGGAATCGATGCAAACTAAGCCATCAAATTTTCGGAACGTTTGGTGAGAATATTTCCGTACTTGCATTAAAGTAACTTATTAATACATTAATTTGAAACAGCGGAAATAAAGTATGTAAACTGCTCTTCCCAATGATAAATAATATGTGTTTGTGTGTTTATGTATACATACAAAGACACGTTTATTGTATGTATATATATATATATATATATATATATATATATATATATATATAACAAATGCGCTCAGCTTATATATGTGTTGTTTCCTGTTCATAAAATTTGAAAGCCCTGCTTAATATTTATTCTCAACAAATTTGGTACTGTCCACCGCCACACAAATAATAAAATATTGTCAAGTTTCCTTTTATAGGTTATGTACTATATTCAAGTATACATTCTTTAGTTAGGTCTATAGCACGGTCGTAGAAGTACAGGTGTGGACACTCGCCTATCTACCAATGTATTTTGCTTGACCCCTTGTTGTTTGGCTGCAGTTCACCAAGTTACCGAGAGTGTTGTGCGTCTTTGGCGCTGCAATCAGGGCGGTCAGACTCAAACTCCGACCACTTTTTCCAGTGTTTACATTATAAAGTAAATAAAGATTGCTGGAGCAATGCTTTAGGATTGTGAGCGAAGGAAGTATTTCATAAATTGATAAAAATAACATTATTTGATAAATTGTTTATCTTTACAATGTAAACACTAGAAAAAGTGGGAGGGAAGTTGGCGAACTTTAAGCCTGACCACTCTGATTGCAGCGCCAAAGACGCACAACACACTCGGTAACGTGGTGAAATGCAGCCATACAACAAGGGGGTCAAGTTTCCAGACGAGCGTCCAGACCTGTTCTACCTCCGTTGGTCTATAGGTACAATACGTCACCCCGAAATGTCGTGTGCTTAACTTTTTAAATATTGTATGTACAGAAGTTGCTAGTATACAAAATGTAGGATAATTTCGTGGACAAATGATACATTTATTTCTGTTTAGTCACTAAAAATTTGAAGTAGTGCATAAAAATTTGAAGTAGTGCATCAGAAACACTTGTGAATAATATCGAGGTAAAGGATTGTATATGAAATAGTTGTGCAGTAATGTGATTTTGTTGGTGGTGTGGTTACGAAATGGGAATATAATATTGATTTTCTGGCAAGCCATAATTTTTACGTTTATTGCTGCGTTTACTTTCTGACTTATGAGCCTATCAGTAGCATTTAGTAAAATATAATTTACACTCAAGGACAGTATAGTCGTGATTCTTGTTTACCGACGAAGAATATGTTTATTCTAGTGGTTGGCCCTTGAATAATCATGAAAGGGTTAGAGGACTAATCCAAATAGTATTTTTAAAAAGTGTTAGTCGTACTATCTGCGAGCCTGTTAACATATGGGTTGCATAAATATTTCTGCGTTTATTCTACAGTATATGGAAATAAAATTTCTCCTGCCTAAAGTTAAAATGTAAGTTTTTTAAATTGCGAATTAAAATGCTGAGAATCAAGACTAGTGAGATTTAAGACACTAATAATAATCATAAATAAATTGATGTAATAATATTTCCAGTTTTGATTTATGCTTTAATTAATTTTTTTGTATTTGTACATACACATATTAATACAAATGCATTGGTATTTACGTAAAAACTTGAACGCATACCTACATGTACGTACACACACTAGGAAAGCGGTTCCCAAAATTTTTTGTCTTGGAACCTTTCTAAGTTTAAATATTTTCTTGTGACATCAAGTACGTTTCAATTATATCGCCATTACCTTCTTTCCAGCTCCTACACAGAATGTATAAATATATTTACATAGGAATTTATGATAGAAACAATTAATTCCGAGCCCACTGTAAGGTTGAATTTTGTACTTATAATACTGCACGTAATAACGCAATAAATGAATGAAAGTGTCTCACTTTTCTACTTTATATTGTTTTGGAATTAGGTTTTAAGCTCTATAACTGAATTTGTATAGGATTCGGGGCAGCATCAAAACTATTGCTATTTTTGTACAACAGAACATAAAATGCCTGGTTCCTATCCATACGTCGATACAAATGGGACACCAAGATTTTTAGAAATGACAGGCTGAAATGACAGGCTTTAAAAGAGGATACATAATAGGGCTAAAACCCGTAGGATGGCCGTGACATCTTACAGCATCCCACATTGATAATTCGGAGCATAATGTTTGATGCTGTTGGTAGCAATTAACAGTTGAAGGACCCCACATTCTGAGGCAGGTTCAGGATGTACAAGGTCGACTGCTAGCCGAGAAGATCGACGGATAGTGTACAAGGCACGGAGGGAACCCATGGCGACTAGGTCCACGATATTGTTCAGTGTTGTGTGTCGGCGAACTATTTTCTAAACCCTCGACGAGATGAATCAGCCACCTCAGTACCCATTACTAGAGCTGCCATTACTCTGTAACAGCGGCAGATCTGTTTGCAGTGTTGTCATGCCAAAGTGACCTGAACTCCCGAGTCGAGAAGTATCAACCTGATTCTTTGTACCAGATACATACTTGGAACATGCGCTCTAAATGAGTTCTAAATCAGAGTATTAGATACATTTAGTGTCAATGTACTACCAATGTATAGCTCGTCTGCTCCATCAAACTGATATAACCTGAGTGCTGGTACCATAAACTGCATTTACGTGAAAAATATATTTCAAACCACAAAGTTATACGTTGGTTGGTCTGTTATTTATGAAGAGCATTGTAAACGTCAAGTTAATAACGCTGCCTCGGTTACGCATATGTGCGGGATTCATTCATTCGAGCCCAACGTAGTGACCGAGCGCAGACGTGCTTGTCACTTTTCAATTGACCCTTTATTTATTTGACGTGTCATGGAGGGCGATGGGCCTATAATAAAGAAGCAACTTACTGCAAGCCCAATAATGTAGTGTCAGTGTGTCAATGAATCTACAAACAGCCAGTGAGCAGCTGTTGTCGGATTGAGTACGCACATATTCTTGGAGGCTAGTTTACAGTTCATTGAAACCGTGTTTTCTTCGTACTCTAGTCAGTTATATTTTCCAGAATGGTGCGCTTTACACTAATAAAATCGGTCAATTTCCAGTCTAAATAATTGTTACGAACTACTTTTATTTACCTAATTGATCTTTACATTAGCGCAGTAGTTAATCTGCGAGGCAAACAGAGAGCACTTTACATTTTTATGCAGATGTGCTAGGAACGTACTGTCGACACAATGTATAGGCACTTCACAGTAAAGCGAGCACTTTTGAATACCGTCTTTACTTGATTACTAATAAAATTAAACATATCGCATTAGAGTTTAGAACGTAAACTTTTGAGTACTGTAATATCTATTCACTGTGTTTACTACTTTTACCGATATTATCATGTTAAAAAATGGTATAAAAGGTAGAGGAAAACAGTCAGTTTTAAGAGTCCGCCCTTTACCGTAAACCAACCATATAAACATTAAGTACAGTGCGGTATCTACTCTTGTTGAACCAAAGAATCGTCTGCTACGGTGTATCATGATTCACATCTCCAACCAACTTCTCTATCCAGGAACGCGGAGGTCTTCCTAGTTACATCAGTCGGAATGGCATCGCTGAACAACATGTCCACCCACATTAGAACATATTATCAGAACTGCTTGTACTTCTAACCACTGGCGAAGCGTGAATGTAAAGTGGAGTCAGCACTTAACAACGAGGTTTTTAACGGTGGTGAGGGAAGACATGACGGAGTAAGGGGGCAGGGAAACGGGAGACCCCCGAGAAAACACGCCGACTAGCGGCATCGTCCGGCACGATTCCTGCATGCGAAATTTCGGGGGGGGGGGGGGCCGACCCCGTCGGGAAACGAATCCGAATCGCCGTGGGTGGGAGGCGAGAGGTTTAACGTCTCGACCACCGCGCCCCCCGAATGTGATACAAGGGAAGCGATGCTTAGCTATGACTGTACAAAACTTCAAATTGTCTGTGGCACCAGTAGACCTGTAAGGTAGATATTTTAGCTCGCTCTCTTCTACCAGTAGCGTGCTAGATGCGAGGAATGTAATAGGAGAATACTCTTATTGGTTTATTCATACCGGCATGTTAAAGTCACGTGCATAGAGCGTATATTCCGGTATAGCTTAGTGAAATTATTATATTACACACTATGTTCAATCACACTCTAACGACAAAGAAAAATGACCTGTTAAAACAGTAATTTTTATTAATTTTTCTCTCAGCCAATCAATATTTGACACATCCGTGGCGCAATCATAGACAAACGTCAAAACGACGTGCGATTGTAATCGTGTCATAAATGCGTGTGCCACCATCTCGTGATAGATGAAGACTTAGTGATACATTCACATCCATTAATCATGTCTCCCGTAGAGACTTGAATATACGGCCTTCCGACTTGGCTCTCAAATAAAATAAATAATTGGAAAAGAACATTTAGTAAATGTTGACATAACTGATAAGTTAAAATTTCACGTAACATTTCCAGTGTCACATTTCAAATCTAAATATTTCAAAAGTTCAAAATTTTTATGTAATTTAATCCATGGTACAATCGCGAAATTGTGTATGTTTCTTGAGGCAGGGAAATATAAATAAAATTACGTTTAAATTTACACAATAGTGTAATATATTCGGAATACCTTCACATGTAATATTATATTTCTACGTTATTTGATATTTCCTGAAGATTCTGCATTTCATAATATCTTACGATTCACTCAATTTATTCTTCGACAAACATTCCAGTTCTCACTGTTTTCACCAGGAAATAATCTCTTTTCTTATCTGAATTCTTGTTCTGTCTCTTTTCTATCAAAATTCTCAGTTGCATAATATTATTATATTGTGTACCATCTCATTTTGTGTCACTAAGCCTTAATTTGAAATTTTTTAGATGTTAATTCCCGCGAGCACAGCTATACGACTCCGATTATACGTAGACTAATGCAAGAAAGTAAATTGCGTACCTTGTTAATGACGTTCGATTCTGTATCGCGTATCAACTTGATTCTGCAATCACGTTTATTTCCAGACTACATCCCGTGAACAAATTAATACTTCGTTGTAGTAACATTCAATTTTTAACTGTGCAAAGGATAGTATTAGACATTTATAAATTTATACGTATCATTATAAAATCACAATGAGCCACCACTGGTGCATTAAACGTTCGTCGCAAAAAAAAAAAATAGACGCATTACGAAAATACATCACTTTTGCTAGCACAACCAAATAGTTGAAGTGTTGTTGAAGAACATCTATCATTACAGTGGTCAGTCAGTAGCACACTGAATTCGTAACACCGATGCTTTATCTCAGCAGGTTGTAATAGTACCGAAAGTTCGGGAGCATCCGAAGCGTTTCACCGCTGTCCTTACGCGTTTTAAGACTCTTTACAATCACTCGTATATGGTAGTATGTTTACCACTTTATAACCCTACTGGTACGAACCTAGAACTACTACACTACCTTTATTATAAGTCATGAATTTACTCTGCCAAGAACAAGACAACTCTGCAGAAATATAGATAAAATTACGTGAAAACTGCAATATAATTTTCATTACCATGTAAGGGGAATTTATTTTCCCTTACATAAAATGTAAAATTACCGAACACTTGTAACTTGTGCTCTGTGAGTTTCTCACCTGTTCAGTATTCCCTAGAACATTCGGATGCTTCTTATTTGGGAATATGAGCCATTGTTAGAACTGTAGTCCATTACGTAAATACATAACTCGCGATGTAGTATGAACCTATAGGGTTAGCGTTTGACGTGATTGATCATATTGTGTCTCGATTTGCTATTGTTTGTGAGTTATCTGATCTCTAACAGGCAGCCAAATTTAAAATTTCCAGTCGCTTTTCTGGGTATGATAAACAAAGAGACAACAGGACTAAGTATGGTACCGCGTAAAAAAACATAACCGAATAAGCTCGTAACAATACACAGAAATGGAAGTAAAAAGTGTACATTGTACCACTTTAAGATGTACGATTGATTTGTCATTGTTATCGTTGTAAACAAAATGATTACTAAAAAAAATTACCAACCAGAAAAAATTACAAAATATTTGATATCGTGGAACGAAAAGCAAACCAGGAACTTTAATATCGTGTTACGAGCACTGATAGGTTGTTGACAAATACTTAAAATTAAAAAAAATACTTATTTTAGAATTTAAATAACATAACATTTAATCTGCGCGAAACATCAGTAATATAATATCACAAAACAAATACGTATATTAACCGACTAAACACTGAATTACTACGAAGGTACAAGATAATCAAGGGCAATAGAAGTGTGGAATGACTATTTAAGAGATGGTAAAACCAAGGTTAAACTTTAGAACTAACGATAATGACAAGACATTAATTTCTTGTCTTAGATTAACGATTATGGTTGAAATAATAGCATAAAAGATTATGATGGGCATTCTAGAATGGCATGTGACATTAATAATATGAAAAACCATGTCACGACGATTTCAATATAATTACTGAGTATATTTTAATACAAGGTGTGTCAGTTGGAGGCAAGTGAGGTGAGACCGGGCCGGCCGTTAAAGTGATAGATGTTCTTGTTGCTGGCTGTCTTCAAGTTTTTATAGTACTAGCGTTGGGAACAATGTTTTTGTACATTGAAGCCCTGAACTTTGAAGTAGAGCCGAAGAAGGAACCCTTACTTAAACCCATTCGTCAACTATGTCAAGCAAAATGAAAGCTACTTCCACAACTAACGAGTGTGATTATCAGTTGAATTCCACTATATTTTTTAACGTTCAGTCGAATTTTAATCATTCTGATAAAGTGTTTGGCACAAAGAAGATAATATATATTCCTGACAGGACTTCTTTCACTGATTTAAAATATTCAATCCGTTTATGTCCGTCACCCACAGTCTTTTTGTGATATATACGTAAAGTATGTAAAGAACATGAAAATGGTAAATTTAGGTAGTAATTTTGTGATTATTGTTAATTATTATTGTAAGTTATTTGTTTTTTATCTCAAGAAGGACTATGTGTGTTCCTAACAGAACTTTTCATGCTGATTTAAAATACGCCATTAGTTTTTAGACACGTTACACATATGAAATTATAACATTAAAATGAAATTTTTGGTAGTAAATGTAAAAATTTGTAGTACAAGATGTGCAATGGGAGTATCAGAACGTTTCATGTTTATTTCAAATTTGCTAACACTTTACACTTCACACAGCTTTCAATTTGAAGTGAAGTGTACGGACATAACATTAACAGAAACATTACGTGCCGTGTTTAGTAATGAATGTTGTACAGATTTTCTTAACACAAGCTGTACAATGGGAATTACAGAACTTTTCATGCTGAATTGAAATAGAAAAACATCTAACTGTGTTTTTGTGACAGATATAGTAGTGTGTTTGTAGTAAATAAACAGTAGTATATATAGTACACTGAGTAACATAGACACAATATAAAACATCAGATGTAGTATAACGAATGTTCCTCGACAGTGTCTAGCAGAAATTTAGGAGCATTCTTCCATCCCAGCTTTCCTTTTGCATTAAAAAATGCTGGTGAAAACGATACACATGCTCATCACTCACTGTTTCCTGACGACAGGAAAAAAATTAAGGCTATTGTAGGGAAACTATGTAACTTTTCATATCTTACTTAAAATGTTGTACTGGTTCTTTTTTTTTTTTTTTCTTTTTTGTGAGTTTGGCATCTGGAACATCCCTCTTCAGCGTCCAGCAGAAATTTGAGAGCATTCTTTCACTCCACTTTAACTGATACAGATTTCAATGACACGTTTGTTGGTGACAACGTTCACCATACTCATCACTTACATCACCGAGACACTCGGGAAGGGCATCAAGGTGTGAGTGTAGGAAATGCATTTTTAGGAACACATTACACTTCAGTTGTTTGTGTGATTTTAGAAGGTTACTCACAATATCACAGCACGTATGGACTTAAGTTTCCTAAGACATATTGCAGAATACCCTCAATGCAGAATTTCAAACTGGGCTCAGCAAGTCCTCGAAATGCCCAACTGACAGCAAAACTCTAATTTGTTGAATCACAAAAATTACTTCCTTAATTTTTGTTACACTGACGCGAGGAAACTTCACTTTCAAATATAGGAATCCTGCACCATTCTTATCCATAGCCTTAACAAATTTTTTCAAACGCTCTTATTGGATATGCAATGATGATAGATTAATCCAGTCAGAGCTAGGTGCAGGGTGTGAGAATTTTTTTTTGTCCAGGCGCTACCGATTCGCGCATTGGCCATTCCATTTTGATTCAAATGGTTCGCTCTGTCCCTACTGTCTCACTCACATTAGAAACAGTAACATTTAGTATAGCTAAGCTGTATACCGGTAAATAACCCACTTCAAAGCACTGGCATCATTGAAGTACACTGAAACACCAATTATTCAGATAGTCATAGTTTGAATTTTTCGTGGCTGTTGCGAAAGGATCACATTTTTGTATCTGTATGTAGGAGATTTCAAAATTTGAGACGGGAAGCTCTGCCTGCTTTTTTTTTTTTTTTTCACAAGTTCATTTAATTCATCTTGAGTTGTCACATCAGGTGAAGTTCGCTGGATGATGTACATGCCTCAAAAGTTGATACTTTTTCCATTTCCTGAATTTCCTTATCACAATCCTGTTCGCATTAATCTTCATTATATACATATCATGGGGGTTGTGGAACAGGTAAATTCTAACTGTGTGGTACAAACCTCACAAGAGTTGATAACAAGTCAGGGTACTTCACTGTGTGATTTGACTTACAACTCATTCCTTTTATTGATGCATGCCAGAAGTAACAGTCAGATGAGTGATCTTTCGGTTCACGTCACTCCATGGGAACTGCAAACATCATAGCCCAACACATCAGACATTTACACAGGTTGAACAAAATACAAAATGAGCCCAGTTCTTCTCTTGAATACCTACTTTACACCCAAAACACAATTAATAACATTTTCTAACAGTTTGTGCATTTTACTTCCCCACACATCTAGCAGAAGCAGTCCGGATCGTTTACGCACTTTCGTGACGTATTTAGAACATAACATACATACGTTGTACAACGTATGTTCGGTCCATACGGGAGAAATCAGAACGAACAAGGAACATGTGAGTATACAGCGAGAGTCTCAAGTACACTGATGTAGCAGGATATCTGATGAAATGTCTACACCTGCAGTGAGTAACCTTGTGCAGTGTCCTGTATCGTTTTGTTTCATGAGTACCACTCGGCTATTAGTAATTTCCTTGAGAAAAAAATGCTGAGCTAGGGCCAGAGACACAGAGGACATTAAACATAAAAATCTTGTTAATGCCAAATGCTGAAGGATTTGTCATTTAAAACAGTGGCGTATCGTGGTCGTGTTCCAATGAATGCAATATAAACTCCGACTATACACTCTGAGCACATGGACTCAATGTGCCTACTTGTTACATTGTGTAGACCGAGGAATATTATTGGAGTATATGTTCCTTGCCACTTGTATGCTACTGGAAGAAGAGTGCAGACCTACCTGCCCCTACCAGTCAAATGTTCCACAGACAACTCAGCGTTGTGTATAGTCACTGTTTGGGAGTGCATGCCTTGCAACACGACCACGATACGCCACTGGTTATTTAAGTTTCCCCCTCCGAATGCTTCTTCATTTCTATGCTAAATCAGATAGAAACAAATGTTTTCTGATTCTCATTTAAGTGAATGTTGTAGGAAACTAATGTCAGTAAAAACAATAAACAAAGTTCAGCCTGTTTTACAGAAACAATCTGCGACTAAGAAAACTTAACATATTTAAAATTAATTATTGTGAGAATCTCTCATAGTTCTGGTGTAAAATATTACTGCTAAATCTTGTAAATTCGTAGTTTCTGTGCATGCGTACTAAAAACTGTGAAATGTAGAAAAACTTAGAGCTATTTGAAATTTTCATGATGAGTTTTGCCAGGAGGAACACCTTCTGAGAAAAAAGAGAACCATAACTGACCAATTTCATGTTATTTTCATTCTTTCCGTATCTATAAAACAAAACTGAAGCGATGGAGTCAAACGGATTGCATATTTTAAATATTGTGAAATGTTTTGTAAGGAACACCTATTGTCTTCCGTGTGCCAAAAAAAATATTTACTTTTGTTCCTTAGTGAAATAAATGCAGATTACATAGCAAAAACTAACTTATACATAATAAATTATAATTAGAGATGATGGTCTATCGCGGGAAAACTTCTCTGTTTGATTGATTTTAACGTACGTTCAGCTTACCAAAATATTACTGGCTTTCGCTTGTACGTGAAGTTGTTACCCTATTTGACTGAGCAAATAAGAATCCTGATACTGTAATACTTGATGCCTATTATTTGTTGGCAGGCAGCTACGCTGTGAAAAAAAAACTACAGCGTTTTCAAGGGCATGTTGGGCCAAAATATTTTCGCGATACACCATCATATCTAATTATAATATATATTAATAATAAGGTCACCGTTGAAAGTCTTGTAGGTGAGCCGAACGAAAATACATCTGTGATGTGTTAAATCAATGGAGGTATAGTAGTCATCACAGAACTGTTGTGTATGAGACTTCGTTACTTCTGCAATGCTATTGCGAACTTGTAGCTAATAATATTCACAAATAGCCAGTTATTCGTAATTTATGCTAATTTTTACAAGCTGTATAATTAACTGCCTAATAACAGTAACTGACAATGTAACAATCCATGCTGGTAATCCTTGTTTGTCCAGACTCTAACGTAAATCCCTTTTGTACACAATTTGTGCAGCTATATCATATTTTCCGTACAGTTTATATAAACCCTCGTGTGATAACTTGTTTTATCCGCTCTAAACACTAACATGAGTGCGTAACATGGGCGACACTGGTACGCGAGTCAAGAACAATACCGTTATTATGCGCAGAGCACCACCTTTAAGTGACGTCACCCAAGATGGCGACCGGGCTCAAGGTCAGTTCCTCTCTCGCTAATAATTATCCCCTGAATTAATATACCATAATCTGTATAACCGTACTACTTTGCATCAAGACGTTAAAATTTGTTGGTTGTAAATTTGAAAGGTAATTCCTGTATTTTGAATTCATTATAGTTGCGTTCCAACAACAGGGTTTGAATGTGTTGTGATTGTGATCAAAACAAAAGTAGACAACTTTTTTGCCTGAAACGATATAGGAGAGAAGATTTTTCTTTAAGAGGGAATGGTACATAATTAAGCTTCGAAAGCATCCGTTAAAAATGTGACTCTCTGAAGCCACTTTGCAAAAATAAAAAAAAGACAGCAATTATTTACTATAGTTTTCTGCCAACTTTCTGAACAACTTTATTTTCTTGGCTTGTGGGTGTGAGCCGCGTCTGGAGATTGTCTTGCGACGTTTCGGTGGTCGTTGCAGCTGCTATCATCAGGTAGTCGGAGTCGGAGCAACAGTTGGTCTCCGACTCCGACTACCTGATGATGCCAGCTGCAACGATTGCCGAAACGTCGCAAGACAATCTCCAGACGCGGCTCACACCCACAAGCCAAGAAAATGCAGACAACGGCCGCGAAGGCCTGCGATTTATTTCTGAACAAACCTCTGACTCCTAAACCTTGAACATTTAATTACGGCACAATACATCGCGCTTAAAAATGCATCATTCTGGGGAAATGTTTGCTAATAAAGTTGACTATAGGCTGTTCAGAATTAAGTTAGCACTCACAAAAGCCCTGCTAAATTTCTATTTTTACCAAATCCGTATCTTTCCGCGTGTAATGGCTAACGACTGGAAATGTCTAACCTCTCTGGACACGTCACTTGATATTTGCGCGTATAAGATAAATTGTGCAGTCGATAGGAACATATATAGCTACATAATAAAGTTTATTAGTTATGTAAACAGAAATACGTCGATTTCAGTTGATTTTATTCATGCATGGTTGTATTTAAATAGGAAAACACATGGAACTAAATTCAGCAAATCGCTTCCAACCATACAAGTTGTAAAGTAACTATTGTTGATGTATTATGTGCAGTAACGGCTGGTGATTTTTTTCAAAGGTTAAATTTTTTGTGCTCATTTCATTCCGAACGACCTATAATATCATTATCTCGGACTGCTGTTTTGTAGTTTTCACTGACTGTCAAAAACGTGTAGATTTCAATTGGATTTTTTCAGCGTTTATTCTGCCACCCCCTCAAAAATACACCGCTTTGCATACTACACCACGGGGAAGAGATTGTGGAGACAAGCCGGAGATAGTTCGTGTTGGTCCTTCAAAACATCCAAAGTTTTATCTCATCGCACCTCTTCCTCCCCTTCCTCTCAGTCTGCACAACATTCCGTCCCGACAGGATTCGTACGGGAGAAGCTGGAACCCGCTGGGTTGAATAACCTTTGGACTGGAAGTCGCACTCTTGCCGGTCGAGAGGAGTTCTTCAAGACTGAAAGAGGTCCTTCGCACCGTTAACACTGTCGCTCGCGCCGGCGTGACTTGTGTCGACAGTCACTTCTGTCCGCGCACATCCTTTACTCTTCCTCCACAAGCAAAACTTTACATCCGAGGGCGCTCGCTACCCACCGAGGCTATATGGGCTCTGTTCCCGGCTGGATCGGCCAGAATTTTCCTATACGGGAATTGTATGCCGTCGGTTGGCAGGCCTTGTCAGGGTTCTAACTTTTTCCCGGCCCTTTTTTCTTCGTTGTTCAGTAGTAATATTATATACTTCGTTTCATATAAGTTTGGTAAAACTTGACAGTTACTTATGGGCTATAATTTTTAGTATTTTGTGATTTGTGGCACAATGCAAAACAAACTTTGCGGTGTAAACGGTTAAGTTGACATTTTAGGCTCATTTTAGAATTAGAAATTCCTTGCATTGTGCCACAAATCACAAAATATAAAAAATTATAGCCCATAAGTAGCTGTCAAAATTTTAACCGAACTTATACGAAACAGAGTATATCACCATCACGAATGCTGAAAACCTCGAAGTTGAGCGCTGACCAAAATTTAAAAAATTGCAGTTCTCTGAACCAAACTAATCATTTATCTCGTCCTATCTGAATATTTCCAGAAAGGAATTAATATGGATTTGGGTTTTAAATTTTTAGTGTTAAACCGTACGTAGGTTTTAACATGATGTTTTTAAGCTATTATGTAGAAATTTTTAATTTAGGCTACCTGCCATAACAGAAGAATCAGTAGAATTATTAACAATGTCTGTTTAGGAAAGCATTACATGATGCGATCCAGAGAGTATTCTCGAACCTGTTGGTTCCTAGGAATGATCTTTTTACTTTTAAAATGCAAAGGAAAGTTATACAAAATTTTATATATGAGCTTTGAAAAATTTTTTGCAATGGCGGTGTATGACAAACTGAACGGCTTTGTTGGATTTACGTATTTGCTAGCGAATGTCATAGGATTGCAGAAAACTCACAGTAACATATAAGGAGAAGGCGACAATGATGGACGAAAGACTACGAAAACACCACACTTGTTTTTTTTTTCGTATTTTTTTTTTTTTTGCTTATTTTCTCGTGCTTTGTCCTTTTATGTTACTGCGAGTTTTCTGCGGTTCAACAACATTCGCTAGCAGTGGCGTATATCCAACAAAACCATTGCTCTTGGTTACATTTTAAATAATCTTAAGTGTTGCATAGGTATGCTGTAAGGTACTTGTACCGAATGTGGCCCGCTCAAGATTAAACAATTACGTGTGCCTAAGTCATTAATTATATTACTAATATAACACATGGATGTTGTAAGACTGATATTTATGGATGGTGTATGCTCGTACTGGAGACTACTGTGTATCTACCCCACATACACAATGGCGTCTAGTGGGCCATATCGAGAACTGGGCTATATTCGATACAGGTACCTTATTAGTTCTGATGTAAAGTGCGTAATTCAAGGTAACGCACTGAGATCAGATTTCAGAGATAAATCTTCCTCAAAACTTAAATAATGGAACCAAGGGGGAGGGAGGGGGGTGAAAGAAATGAAAAATTCAATACAACGGGTGACGACGAAACAAACAAAGGCGGAACCTTCGGAACGGACGAACAAGCAACGAGGAAACAATCATTTCAAAATTGGCTGTAGTGACTTTTTAAAACTTAAATCAGAAAGATCGGGACGGCACTCGAATATAGGTATTCAAGAATACGTGTCTCATGTTTTACAATTGCGCCATTTCGTTTGGGCGTTACGCACATAAAATCTAGAAATGACGGAACCTCTATCATTGTACTGAGTTGTGAACGAAACGACACCGATTTAGTGGTCATGAATAGAATCGTACCGAACACTGGCCGGAATATTTCACCTCGCAACCACACTCTCAACAAGATATAGTAATGAGTATACAACATTTGTAAAAAGGTACGTCAACAGTTTTATCTTACACTATACTAAAAGTCATGATAATTATATTCACCCACGAGTAATTCACTTAATAATTTGCATAGAAGGAAATATATAAAAAAAGTAAATACACTGTCGGATGAAGAAGTTAGGATAAGCTGAACTTCAGGAAACAATAGTTAACACACAATGATGTCTTGATTGTGTGATAACTAAAGAAATCGTTTGTGTGCAACAAAACTAATATTCACTTGTGTGTATATTAATATTCACCTGTGTGTATATGTTTATGACGAAAATTTTCTTATGGAAGTCCATCAGGAATTTGGTGCTTCAAAGTGCGCTGCTATACACAACGTGTATCTATAACATTCCCGACAAACTTTAACAGGTTATTCCTGAGGCAGAAATAGAAAGTTTGATACGGGGAACCCACGGTCCAGGTCAAACAGGGAGGGCTGTAGATGCTTCCAAAGTTTAAGAAAACATTACAAATTATTGTGATATTTTGAAACGGCTTGCTTGACAGAAACAGATTCCTCCAGCATGAAAATATGCGAAGGAAATGAAAATACTTCAGCCACAACCACAAGCGAATAGTTTAAATGTTGGGTTGCCAACAATATAATTGTTAAATGCTTTGGATTTGAAGGAAAAATAAATTATTTCAGACTAAGCACTGGATCAATGACTAGCGTTTTGTATGCTGGAGATTTTATATTGGTAACAACTCGGCCGTTCATCAGGAAAACGGATGTTGGTCCCTTTGTTTTCATGACTTTTTTTTACTAATATAAAAGCGATTTTTAGATTTATAATGCAGCATGTCTGATTTAGCAAAAAAAAAATCGTCTTGTTGGAATTATTCTCAAGCGAGGACGTTTTCGATAATATTTACGTAAAAAAAAGCGCGTGGCCTGACAGGTAGGCAATTATCTACCCACCCACCAGTGAATATCACGGAATTTTATTACGAGACTTTTTTAAAAGTAATTTTATCGGATTCACTTTCAGTCTGTATAATAGCATCTCCACTCATTTTTTTTTCGTAAGGTACAACAGATAGCGTTTAAGCTTTAGTAAACTTACGTGACTTACATAACGTTACCTAAAAACACCGAAAATCTCGGCAAAGTTGCTCCTGAGGAAAATACACATGACTTCACCCTCCCAAACATGGACGACAATAAATAATAACTTAACATATTCATTGTTAACTGACCTTCGTAGCGTGGTCGGTAGCATGCAGGCCCACGGTGCGAGGGGTCCTGGGTTCTAATCCTGGTACGGGCAAGCGTGTTTGTCATTTACTTACGTTTAGTTAGTTTGTAAGCCGTCCCTCACTTAACCTGAAAAGTGCATGAAACCGGGGGACGTTAATAAACCCCATAAAAATTAATAAAATTCATTGTTACTGTGATAAGTATATCGTAAACACAAACACAAGTGCCGAGGGCCTGGTACAGCGCAAATTAACTTAGTAATAAGTAGGGACGGGAATTATTGGTGAAAAGATTTTTCCCCACTTTGTTTTAGTGCCTTACGTGCACACCTGCATCTCAACTTCATGATTATTGACAAGAGTATTTTGTGCAGAGTTTGACTGTGCCAATTAGTACACAAATAACTACGACACATAATTAGAGATGATGGTTTATCGCGGGAAAACTTGACTATTTGCTAGGCTTCAACATACGTTCAACTTATCAAAAGATTACTGGCTTTTCCTTGTACGTAGAGCTACTGCCCTATTTGACTGAGCCAATAAGAATGCCGCTAGTTTAATATTTAATGCATGTTATTGGTCTGCAGACAGCTACGTTGTGTCAGTGTTTTCAAGGCTATGTTGACACAAAACATTTTCGCGATATACCATCATCTCTACACATAATGTCTGTGATTTGCTGGTTTAACCTCCACACGCTGGGTGTTACGGCATCTAACCACATAGCAGACATGCAGGTGCGCACGTAAGGCACTGAAACAAAGTGGTGCAAAAATCTTTTCGCGAAGTTTCCTATCTCTAGTAATAAGAGGTAAACATTTGGCTGTTATTGACGTGAAGAAACTTATGTCTATTTTTAATGACTTGTAGAAAAGTAAATAAAACCTAATGCTTCTAAAGTGGTAATTATGTCACTTCAAATAATTGCCACACGTTCTCTCTTCATAACAAAAAACATGACAGCCGTATTTCTGTACAACTAAGTACAACACAAGCTTCTTATTCACTGCTAATTTAGTCTCTCGTACGACAATTTACTACCACTTTCAAGGTTTCTGATTGGCCAGACATTTTACACAGTATTAGTACTAAGTAGAGCCACGATTTTGTCGCGAAAAGATGTTTACAACATTTTGTTTCAGTGTCTCGCGTGCACCTCGGCAGCTCTGCCGTCACGGCTATTGGCAGCGGGTCTTTGCTCAGACACGTCCCTCATTTGACTGCACCAATAACAATGAGGCTATTGTGGCGCAATACGTCTGTGATTTGTCAGTAGAACCTCAAGACGTGTGACAGTTAAAACGTCCAATCACTGACCATGAAACACGAGTTGCGGATGTGAACATAAGGCATAGAAACCAAATGGTGCAATAATCTTATGCCATAAAATCGTGGCTCTAGTACTAAGCTAGTTGAACCAACTCCAACTTTTCTTAATGTTAAAACTTGCCTTGTAAATGTGCATATTTATGGGTACGATTGTAGCAAGTCTCACTGAATATAGAGGGTGTTTCTTAAATAGGGCGACAAACTCTGCATACGTGTTCCTCACGAAAAACTATGACGAAAACATTTTTGCACTTTTCACCTAAACGCAATGTTAAGGGAGTAATGGGCCTCTGAACATCGAATTTTAAAACAGTATTTTCCCAAAATATCGAAAACTAATTGACATACAAATACAATATTTTCAGCCTTTCTTAATGCTATTGGGATCTCCAAACCAACAGAAAATGCTAGTTGAAACCTTCCGCCCTTATGAAAATAGCAGGGGTGGCTACCCTCTAATTGCGTATAACTTTTTTTACCGTCCGGATTTTCGAACATATGAAGATGGTTTATTGAATAATGTTACCCGTCTAACAAAAATGGTCATTGTTGCAACAGTCTAGGACTCATAGTTTTCTTTAAAATCACAAATGAAGCTTAAGCGATAGAGTACCCGAAACAATGTTATCGTGAGTTAGAAACATGTAGGTAACGTTGAATGTGCACCATCAACAATTCAAGGAACACAACAAAATAAACACATGAACGCACTATTGCCTATGCTGTATGCTGTGTATCTTAGGTGCAAAACACAGGACTTAGGAGCATTCGTAAATGACGATATGCAATAAAAAGATGGGTTTGGATATGGAAACCCATCACATGAAAAGGGATAGGTAGAAACTTCACTGAAACCTTTAAAACGCAAATATCCTAATGTTGTGTTTTATTCTACAAAACGAATGTTACAGTGCAAGTGTACCAGAAAGCCATCTTGTTTTTTTGTACATGATACCCTATTCGAGAAAGGACAAATAATGTGTTTTTGTTCAAAAAGTTCTGATTCTGTAGATACCAACAAGTATAATTTACTAGTAAAGAGAATTAATTGTAGGGTTAAAACTTCAGGCATTATTTTTTCTTTGTCATGTTTGGCACAATTCCCGATCCGCAAAGAATAAGCTAACAAAATTATGAACTTCTTTGTTTTCTAATGTACGGATGAGGTGTCGTATAATACGTAATTTTCATATGGTTTGTGTATTTGACACAGGCGTACAGACTTTGTGATGTGAAACTCTAAATGATACCTAATTTTGGAAAATTAAGGGTTGCAAAACCTATGTTGCAAAATGTACTGGTAGTCCATAAGCATTGATGTATGTGGCAATCGATAAGAAGCACATCAAAATTACCGTACAAGACTTCTTTTTACTTGTCCTGCCCTCAAGGGGGGTAGCTCGAAAAGGTTAGCATCTAATGTATGGCATTACATCAGTAAGGTACATGTTTATTCCTTGGCATTTCTGTGACACACGGCACAGTCATCAATGCTTGATACAATACTGCTAAGTAATGTAGGCAAACATTACATGAAATGTTCAAAATGATCACCCCGCGAATCTGCACATACACGAACACGTCTCATCATGAATCTTCGAACACGTCCAAAATGCACGGTTGACCACTAACCGTTTCACATGCTTCAAAATCTGAAAACAAAAAAGTGCATAACTTTGTTAGGTATTTCTTTGTGGATCGGAAACTGTGCCATACATGGAAAACAAAAATTAATGCCTGAAGTTTTCATATTACAATTAATACTCTTTACTAGTAAATTATACTTGTTGGTGTCAACAGAATCAGAACATTTTTAAACAAAAAACACATTAATTTTTCTTACTCGAATAAGGTGTAATGTACAAAAAACAAGATGTATTTCTGGTACACTTGCACTGTAACATTCATTTTGTGGAATAAAACACAACATTAGGATATTTGCATTTTAAAGGTTTCAGTGAAGTTTCTACCTATCCCTTTTCATGTGATGGGTTTCCATATCCAAACCCACCTTTTTATTGCATATCGTCATTTAAGAATGCTCCTAAGTCCTGTGTTTTGCACCTAAGATACACAGCATACAGCATAGGCAATAGTGCGTTCATGTGTTTATTTTGTTGTGTTCCTTGAATTGTTGATGGTGCACATTCAACGTTACCTACATGTTTCTAACTCACGATACCATTGTTTCGGGTACTCTATCGCTTAAGCTTCATTTGTGATTTGAAAGAAAACTCTGAGTCCTAGACTACTGCAACAATGACCATTTTTGTTAGACAGGTAACATTACTCAATGAACCATCTTCAGATGTTCGAAAATCCGGATGGTAAAAAAGTTATACGCAATTAGAGGGTAGTCACCCCTGCTATTTTCATAAGGGCGGAAGGTTTCAACCAGCATTTTCTGTTGGTTTGGAGATCCCAATAGCATTAAGCAATGCTGAAAATATTGTATTTGTATGTCAATTAGTTTTCGATATTTTGGGAAAATACTGTTTTAAAATTCGATGTTCAGAGGCCCATTACTCCCTTAACATTGCGTTTAGGTGAAAAGTGCAAAAATGTTTTCGTCATAGTTTTTCGTGAGGAACACGTATGCAGAGTTTGTCGCCCTATTAAAGAAACACCCTGAAAAATTCACGTTTTCTTTTAGGCACAAGCTAGAATTCCACCAACTGTACATACGTTCGTGTCACTTTCACAATTGGTCCTTGACATATTTGACACCTCGTGTAAGTCGCTGAGCCAATAATAAAAATTGAACAATATGCAGACCCATCTCACTGTGTCAGCGAGCAGCTAATAAACAGCTGCTGTTTGCTTGAGTGCACATATATTCTTGGATGCTAGCCTACATGTCAGTGAACCCGCGAATATTTCCGGTCTCTATATATAGGTTTACTCACGTATGTAATACTGTCAAAATGCCTATGTCCATTGTGACCCAGCCTTCAGGTCATTCAACTTGTGTTCGGACCACTAGCCTCCCACCACAGCACCCCGGGTTCGATTACCGATGGGGTCGTGCTAGATTTTCGCACGTGGGAAATGTACCGGACTTTGCCGTTAGCAGGCCGGTTTAATTGGGGAACTCCCGTTTCCCCCGCTCCTCCAATTTATCGCTCCTCCACACTCACCTACTTTACCATCAATAGCGCCCATGAACTTGTTGTTAAGCTCGCACTAAACTCTCTCCATATTCTGTTTGAAATACATACTAATATTCCGAAAGGATTACTCGTAAACTTTTCACCTAACAGTATCCCGACAAGTCAAACATTTTTGTTACATAGTATGTGGTGATCAGTACAGGGGCGTCATTTCAGGTTTTTCTAGGGGGCCGGGTGGCAATATTTAGTTTTCCAGTGACAGTGACCTTGTTGCATCTTTTTTATTAATTAAGCATGTACAAATTAGAAACTTTAATAATAAAACTTCAGTTTGATGTGCTTAAGTTAGCATTATTTTAAATTTAATAATACAAAAATATATTTATACACTTAAAATTCTAAATCCAGGGGGAGCACTTAATTCCCCCCCCCCGTGACCAAAATGACGCCCCTGGATCAGTGGCGTATCGTGGTCGTGTTCCAAGGCATGCAGTGATAGGCGGTAACTATACTCAACACTGAGTTGTCTGTGGGACCATCAGACTTGAAGGAGCAGGTGCATTCTTCTTACAGAAGCGTACAAGAGGCAAGGAACGTATATTTCAATAACATAATTCGGTCTACACAACACATTTTTATTGTATATGACAGGTAGGCACACTGAGTCCACGTGCTCAAAGTGTGAAGTCGGAGCTTATATTGCACGCCTTGGAACACGACCACGATATGCTATTGGTGGTGATTCATATACCATCTTAATAAGTCGCTTGCAGCTTACTCGTATTGAACGTTTTTGTGTAAATGTAAAATGGCTTCCTCTGGAAACATACTGTTTTTTAAATTATATGTACGTGATACTTTTCCTTTAGTTATATTGTATTTGCTATGCAGACTACTGTATTCAAATATGTTCAGCTTTATCATTGGCTTTATGGAGTTGTTATGCGATCTCCGAACGAGATCGATCGCATTCTCTTCTCGTTCTAAGTAAACTAGTTTCATATGTAGTTACGAACGACATATCTTCTCTGCTACTCCCCTATTGGCTGATCCGAGTAACGAACTGTGTAACATTTATCTCTGCACTTTGCCGCGTTCTTAAATTTTAATGTTTAAAGTTTTTATATTCGTTCTGCAAGCATATCAGAACTGTTCTTGGTTCCAATATAGTAAATAAAATGTGACGTATGTAAAGTTTTAACGTGACGGTCAAAGGCATGCTAAATTCGCGTTATCATTTCGTAGCAGACTAAACTTCACTTTCCTATACTTAACAGAGCATAATCTGCGATTATTTTGGCCACGTACTTTTAAATGTTGTCATTTACATGTGTTACGTCTTTACAGAGATTGACCTCTCTACTGTTAAGCACTCTCCGCGGCAAGTCTTGACAATATCGGCCAGCGGGAGACGTCGAATGAGCCTATTGTCACTTGGAGTCTTGTCAGCTGCCAGAAAATAATGCGAATTTTGCATGTCTCTATTGATAATACCTAAACATGGTTGGTTACAAAAGTTACAAGTTGGTTGAGGTTAGAATGTTTATTGCCTGTGTTTGTTTCAGGTGTTGTTACCACGCAAATACGTGTAGCTTTAAACGCGAACAAACATGGCTGCTTAATGTGTTCAGTTCAACTAAACGTGTTTGTGACCTCCAGTGTGGCCGTGGCCTGAGTCCACGCCGCCATGTTAGCTTTCGAAACTTGAATTCGTGCCTGCTCCTGCGGTATGCATGGGAATGTTATCTGTAAGGACGTGAAAGGACTAAGGAAAGCTGGAGGTACACCTGCTCCACGAGGACTTTTACGTAACAACCTGCAGAGGTGAACCGGTCGCAGGAGCGTGTCCTGGCCGCACATGCAGCAACTGGACTCGTGATAACTTGGGACCGAGCCAGGCCTGTGGGCAGGGCCGACTTGCGACAACCTCCCGGGGCCAAATAATAATTTATAGCTTGATTTGAAGATGAACACAATTTTTTTTTAGTTCAGCAAAGCGCGCCGGTTTTCAAGTTATTAATTTTCAAGAAGCCAAAGAAGGACAAAATAAACCTGCAACAGCTGCATGTCACTCAACACATTACAACTTCCGATACAAGAAATCAACGGTATTTAATAACTTGGAAATCATCTTATGTAAATGACGGAGACTGTGTTTTGAAATGTATTATTGAATCACGGATTTTTAAGCATGTGTTTTTCAGACACACGCAAAATTAAAAATTTGTCCTCTTGCATGTCTTGTAAATCCAGCGGTTGTCCTGACCGTCACTGGAGCCAGTTTACTTTTCCTTCTAGCGTTTTATTTAGAATTCTTTCTGAATATTTCCAAGCAACATTCCAACTTTTGGTGAGCTACATCGGTGACTAACAGCACGGTAACCCGAGTTCAATTCGTAGCGCATGTAGGAATTGTGGAGGACGCTGCCATTGGCCAGCTGCTTTTTTCGGGTTCCTTACCCCCTCCTCGTCATGGAGAGCTACGTAGCTGCTTCACCTAGTCTATCTCCGGACTGGATGGGTGACAGTTAGCTCACTCGTGGCCTTCTATCAACCATGGGGACTCTGCATGAAACGGCATAGCTACATCATATAGAGGTTATTTAGTCTTGCTGTTCGACCTACATTGCATTGAACTACGTTGCCGTGTGGAGTGGAGAGTTTGATAAGATTAGGTCAAGTTCTTCCAATTGGGATGCTTTCATTATGTTACTTTTGTATAGTCTGATAAGAAACATGTACCTTCAAATTTTTTACTATGGTCTTATTTTTCTAACAAAAATATATAAATTTTCATAATTATGTTATTAAAAATTTTCTGTAACTAAACAGTTAGATTACACCGTATTATTATGTTTTAAAGCAATTAGTCGACGTATTAAAACAACTTGAATACAGCTATGAAAAGGTTATGCGATATCTGCAATATGTTATGCTTTAAAAATAATACTACTAAAACCAGCACAAACAGAAGACCGTGATCTTAACAGCGAGGTATTGAACGCTGGCGAGGGTGATATATAAGCTGAATATGGAGCGGTGACAGAATGTAAGGGTTGGAGAAACTTTAGAACCCACCAGGAAACGTCCACAACATTTCCTTCATGCCTTCCCCAATGGGAATGTAACTCGTATCACCGGGATGGGAGTCGTGTCGTCTGGGCACTACACATCACTGGCCCCCGCGATGTGGATTACTTGGAATACACGTTTTTCAAACGTATTTATTAAACGTTAATCAAGGGCATTTATCTACGGTTAGAACACTTTTTCAGACGATGGCTATTGAGAACTTTCAAAGCGTCAGGAGCATTCTAAATACTATTTCGGAACTCTTCACTATCCGATCAAAATTTTGGTGACTTCACTGTAAGTGTAAACAAAGGATGCAGAGGACTCGATGTAGACAGTGTTGTGCGGTACTAGCCAATTAGGTGGGTCTACGAATCTCGGTGACAACGAACACAGCGCAGTAACTGCTTGTCACAACAGTAAGCAATCTATCAGAACAGTTTTTCCTATTAAGTGAAATTAATACGTAAGTTATAAACTTGTTCAATTCTCCTTCTCGGATATTTTTTTTTGTGTGGGATTAACCTGTTTGAGCCCAGTGGTCAGAATACTCTGAGCACATCTCTTGGTTATCATCTACAAAGAACACAACAAAAGTGAACTGTAAGGCACAACCACAACATAAACAACGAAGATAACAACTTAAGTACTGTGAGGTAGGTCAAGTGATTTGATAAACAGGGATAGTCAAGCATTGAAGAACAAGGCAACTTTTACTAAATGGCTCATATTTTCGTAACCAACGGAAGTAACCAGACAAACTTTTTCCTTTTTGATTTCTTAAAGTACATTTTACAAAATACACACAAACTAAACAGACTGAATTAATTAAATTAACATACACATCGGGCCATTTTCTTTCACAAATTATCACATTAAAAACTCGCAAGAAATGTCACATATTTTTGTAATACAAGTAAACGCAAGCATAACATGTTCAACATTCCTAATCACATGACTTTAGTAGCATAAAATACATGTTAATTAAACTTGTGAACAAGAATACATGTCAGTATCATCGTTCACGTATGATAATAGTTACCAAGAAATATCTAGAAAAAACATAATTAATTGAGATTCTAGAACGGTGTAACGTCTTGGGACAGAAGCTATTACTAGCACTTGTAAAACTTGCTGTTATGGGACAAGAATGCGATCGGCAGTATGTTTGTTCTACGAAAATTTATTATCGAGTAACATCCAAAGAACGATTTTTTAACTAACCCTTCCGACTTCCCGGTTACAGTTTCAACACATTTTGTGGAACATTGAATAGGGATCGTCACACTACCATTTCCCTTTTCCTGATCGAACAACTTAATGCACTTTGAACGATTTCTCGTGCTTCGCTGTGCGTAGGTCTATTGATTTTACGTTTTTCAGGCATATCTACTGATATGCTACTATATCCTCCCAGTGCAAACAAGCACTCGTTCCTGACACACAGTTACTGTCAAACCGATATTTGCTTCTTTGCCGCTATGCATTTTGTATGTCACAATAGTATACCTTGCAAATGCGCGGTGCAAAATTACACGACCCGGACAACTACACACTTGTCACTTTCCGGCTGACGAACTGTGCGCACTGCTTGTCGTGACAGCCAGGCTACTTGTTCGCTATTGGTTGGGAGGTGTAGCGGGACAATGGAGAGTAGAAGGGCGTGGTATGTCAGAGAGGGGGACGGCCGTTGTTCACATATTTTCCGAGGACACACTTAGGTCGAGCAGTAGAGACTCATGGCCAACTACGTCACATATGTGGGTCCTATTCCGGTATTATTAGAGTAATGTAAAGCATTTGCAACATGAAATAGAAAATAATAACAATTGCAGAAGTAAATACAGAGATATTTTATCAGACCGCATTGTCTGTGCTACTCGTCATAAGTTAAACGATCCCATGGTGGGGGGGGGGGGAGGAGTAACTCTTTACCTCTCTGAGCTACTCGCGGCAGGGAAGACAGGTCACGCAGTTAACATCGTGCGGGGTTTGTTACGTATTTTAATTTTATATGTATATTCTGACTACAGCTAACCTTGGCATGTGTTTGACTTGTTTGTTTTGTATCACTTGGTTTTCTGGGACGACAGGTTACCTCAATGGCGTACGTTCATGAATCTGTTCAGGATCATGGAAAGTTGTGACAGAAGTTGGAATCGAACCACATCTTGCACCAGTGGCCCAGCTTGTTAAACACTACATAACTGAGGATTATTTTTAAAATGTGGATTGATAATTATTATATGTGAACGTGTAATAGCCATAGGGTATGCATGACACTGATTGCTTTATGTCTATGCTGCACAAGCAATCGCAGCGGACATTTTAACACTTAAGCTGCGCCGAAACTTCATGTGTGTTTTGAACGAAAACAGTTGATCGAACACACTTTCAACAACTATACCATTTTCGTTTCTTCAGTAATACTGTTATGTAAGGCAGCGTAAGACAATCCAATATTTGAACGTTACGGACTTTGTGTACAATAAGAGTGTAGCGCCCCTGTTATTTTCGTTACCTTGGCTGTGTTTTGAACATCCCGATAGCACATTCGCAAAGCAGTTGTAACTGTAGTTTTTTAAATATAAATTATGACTTGCTTCTGTGATAGTTGGGCAGTACATTGAATAAAGAATATATGCAGGAAGCGTGCTTCTGGTAAAATAATGACAGTCTAATTTACTGTCGGTATTATCTGGAATGTTCCTACAGCAGTTTGTTCAGTAGAAGGGGCAAAGAACATATTTCTGTAACAGAAAATATTGTTACGTCTACCTGCAAGAATAACCCAGATAAATCCGAGTAACAAACTGAACGTTTGTCCTTATTTTAACATTTCCATTATTTCAGTGTGTATTGGCCTGTCTCGGCAGGCTTGGACATTGATGTTGTGTTGTCTCTTCGCCTCATCTCATTCTTTAAGACCTCGTTATAAGAAAGCCGTAAAACATCACAAGTGAACTTATTACATTACAGTAAGGTTCAGTTTACTTCACCGTAAATAGGCGACTGATAAGTAAAACAAGGGCTAATACGGTTTATTCACACTTGGCTAAGGTTGTACTATGATTCACGTATTTTTAGTAAATATCAATTGTTATGAGGGTTCATACTTTCTGTGTGTTCAACACGCCTCGTGCAACTTCAGTCGACATTTAGCACTAACACGAACATCAGGTGACCATTAAATCGTATACACAGTAAATGTATTGTATTTTGACTTACGTCGACATTAATTGCCCAAAGGACTGTCAAAATTTACAAAAGTTACACGAAACGGATTATATCTATTTCCGGTTGTAAATCCCACGGATGTATACATTTTATGGTAAAAATGCACTACCACATTGCTTACTTCAATTTAATTTTGTTAAAGGAAACTTTTACGAAATATCGTAGTAATTTTATAACGATACGAAACTTTTTACAACAGTTTCTGTAAGCTGCAAGATCGTCAGTAACAGTTCAGTAAACCTCATAGATACGGATATTACGACCGCGTTAGAAATACAAATATATGATGTACCATTTAATATTGAAATAAACCTTCCGTTGTTAAGATAATTATTCAAAGCAAGGAAGTGTGTGCTTAGTTTATTGTTGTATCGCAACAGTTTCATGGATTTCATTGTTAGAATCAGTTAATTTTCTGTGCAGATATTCGAACCAGAGAGTTATAACATTCCTCAGTATTCCTAAAGTTGTAATACATTTTTACTGTCAGAGTGATTAAAAATATAGCTCGTTGATAAAATATAATAATATGTCCTGTTAGTTGTGATTATATATAACAACCCAAGTAATTGGCATACTTTTGATTCTTGTTTCTTGCAGCCGTGTTCACGGGCATGTTCATGTAAATTGCTTCTGTTAATAACGCCGCTCACCTTCAGTGGTAAGTACAGTGTATAAAAATACGTACGTTATCAACCGGATAGTCTTGGGTACGAGACCCTGCTTATGGCCAGTATTCGAGAAACGCCCGTAATAGCCGCCTTGCTTTCTGGCTACCTACCTCTTATACACTGATGGCACGTCTGACTGGGTGTGTTTGTTGTACCAACGCTCCTTGACTTATGGGAGGGTCGTAACCTTAATAAAACCACAATAATATTGTGCAACTTACCGCGTAAATATCACCACAGATACTGGACCAGTAACTGCTTGTTAAAAAGTACATTTAAATACAGCTTAGTTGAATATTAAGTTTTTGTTCTTCTTTGATATATTTTTATTTTCGTTCTCGTTTCCTTTTTATTAAATGCTTCTGCTGTTTTTTAATGACACATAATTGTTCTGTTATAGGTACTGTGAAAAATTTGAGGTAAAGTTCCCTTACATGTAAAGGAAGCAAATTACATGTGCATATAAAGAATATTATCTGACAAATTTTCGTGGATTTTCTTTGCAAGTAAGGGGATATTCCGCACACAATATCAATCTAAATGAGAATATTTGGACTAATTTTTATTAATTTCTCGCATTTTTATTGTACAGCTTACACAGTGCAAAATTATTGACATTAACATTCACTGCGGCGTTGGAATTTTACCACCACCTGTCATACGAATGGCTCAGTATGCTAACTACTGCATTTACAGGGCGTATCAGTACAGCGGTTACAAACTTTCAGGAGAGATATAGTACACCCAGACGATGGGAAATCACATAGCAATGTATGGTCGGAAACGCTTTCCTGGCGCAGTAGTGACAACACAAAACACTAGAAAGAAAGGACTCGAACAAGATGAGAAAACAAGTTTATTATTCTTCATACAACAAAAAAAACTAAAAAAGAACATAAAGAGAAATCGATCGTCATCACCAGCCAAAGACTTCCCAGCATTTTTGCTTTATTAGGATTAATAAACATGTTTCCTCATATTGTTCATGTCCTTTCTTTCTTGTGTTTTGTGTCGCAGGAAAGTGTTTCCGACCATGCGTTTCTATGTGATTTCCCATCGTCTGGGTGTACTCTATCTCTCCTGAAAATTTGTAACTGCTGTACTGATACACCATGTAAAATGGATCCAGAAACTTCGCGAATTCATTCGAGGAGACGTCAGACTTTGATCTCCTGTATAGGCGATTAACGTCCATGATTGAATATTTGTTTTTTTAACTCATGCTTGAGGACTCCAAACCAATACTCAACCGGCATGAAAACACTCATTGACTCACCTCGCTAACCTTGTCAAGCATACGACTGGCCACCCACTGGAGCAACAGTCTATGTACAGGTGTTTGAAGGCAGAGTGTGCACAGGACTGTGGATTCCATCCGACAGGTCGTTGAACCCGCAACATTTTCGGATCTCTTCCAGGTAGGGATTTCGACGAACCTTACTTTTCAAACATTTGTCATTGTTTTCACCAAAAATCATTTTCTCTACTCGTGTGCTCTGTTATCAAGTCGTATCGTAAAATAGGATCTCACTTAGTTTCAAATTTTTACACTGAACCTTGTGTAGGCCCTACTATGCATGCTAAAGATTCTGCGCATTTTGTATGTTCATTTTCCCTTACGTTTTCTTAAAATTTCAGTGATGTGAATGTGAATTTTACTGTTACAGTTTGGTATGTCTACATTTTATGTAACGGGAAAAATATTTCCCACGGTTATACTGAAATGAATATATTTTCACAGCTCTTGTGGGATGTATGTGATATGATGTTGGTTCAAGGGTGATCAGCTGGGGCAGGAGAAACAAAAGTATCCCGAGAAAATAATCCAACCAAACGAAACGTCCGGCAGGTTCGCCACCGACAATTGAGCCCTGTTATCTTTTACTATCGTGAATTTGGTAGAACCAGTTCTTTATTGAATAAACTTCCATAGATGCGTGGCTAGATATAGTTTAATGGAGGAAAAGGAAATGAAGACATGCGAGCTGAGCACAAGATACAGAACATAACTGACACAATAAAGCAATACAGATAATGTGGAAAAACGCATAAACCATATGCCAGATACAAGAATGTCTAAAGCAATAAAACACATAACCAATATGCAAAATATCCTTAGCAAGGCCATTGCAGAGATGGCTTGGCCAATTTTGAGGGAGACGGGATGAACCAAAAGATCCAACCCTTGATGAAGATGCTGATGATGAATTGTAAATTTTTATTATTCTTGAAAGGCAGATGTAATTTGTATATAAAAAATAATTTGAATCCGACTATCGGCGATTAGCTGACGCCAGTTATTTAATTAAACGTGGCAGATGCTAACCCTAAAATGTGGTACATGCTTGAGCCCAATGATCTTTATGACAATGAGTGTTCTGACTATTAATTATAATTTCTCATTTTTATATTTTTTCATATATATTTCTAATATATTAAATTGTTTCTCGTTCTCCGGTATGTGGTTGACGTGTGTAACTAAGGAAAGCCAACAAAATTATGATTGTTATTCAATTACAGCAGAGATAGAATAATTCTAATAAACACAAGCTATCACAAATTCACACTCAATACGTTTCTATTATAAGCAGATGTTTTTTATAATGGAATATTTCAGTACACCTACCGTATGAGCCAAGTGTCTTTTTATCAACAATTTCGTGTTAAACAATGAACTTTCCTTGCGTAAGAGTTAAGCGTTTGTAGCAAATTCAACGGGGCATGGGCACTAGAAGATTTTGGATTAGTCCCGATATATTTTCTTCTCAATTTGGACAAAGCATTAACGTTTTAACAAATCAAAAGATAAGTGCTATGTAACACGAACTTTAAAATAAGTTTTTAAATTACAGCTTTTTGTCTGGCGTGAAAACCGGAACTTGTTGAAAAATATACAGAAAACTAAAGAGTTAATCGTTATATTTAAAGTTGGTTCCCATACATATTTATTGTGGAATATGTCTTTCTTAAGTGTGATGTGTATAAAAATCGCAGTATTTAAAAAGCTATGGCCCATAATTAAACCAGAATTCTAGAGATAATCTTTTAGATTGCGTTATTAAAACCGTTGTTATAAATTATGAATGTTGCCTTTTATGTAAAATTATGTTATAAAAAAGTAAATTGTTTAAGGAAATCGTGTCTGACAATTTCTTTTTTCTCCAGGGTCGAGTTAAGTAGCAGTTGACGTCTTTGTAGGTAAAAAAAAGGCTTAACTCTGCTGTACGTTGCGTGTATATAATTTTAACTTTTGGAACCTAAGAAGTTTTAATATGTAGTTTTAGTTCAGTTGGTAAAGTTTAGAGTATACTTTATTTCTACATGCGATACATCTCATATTTACATTCAGGTCTAGTCCATTTCGCCATTAGTTAAGTTTATATTATTACAGGCTAAGGACAGACGAACAAAAAAAAAATGCAAAAATTTAGCGAATGATTTTACATTTTATTACAGATTTGGGAGTTTCTATTAAGAGTTTCAGACAAATGTTTTATACCATATAATTTATTAATAACGCAATCACGAAAAAAAATTGTATCGCAAGACTTAACCAGGCACCAGAAATATAGTAAGACAAGAAACGGGTAGGAATATTAATACCTTTACCTTCCATTAACACGCATTATAAATATATCTTACATCACGCGTTGGTTTGTTTTCTACGCGATAATCAGCAAATCATTACATAGACATTTCTTTTACGACTGCCAGTAGTGTACAACAATGAATATCAATTTATTTGCTTTTATTTTATTCTACACGTAAACATTTTATGATCTCATTAACTTTAATACGTATTATATATGCGTTATCTTTACTACTGCCAGTAAAATAAAGCAGTAATTTTTTTTTGTTTTATTTAATGTAAATAGAGCCACGATTTTGTCGCGAAATGATTTCTGCCCCACTTTGTTTCAGTGACTCACGTGCACATCTGCAGTTCTGCTTCGAGGTTATTGGCAGCGCGTGTTTTTGTAATCCAACGTCTCTCATTTGACTGTGCCAATGACAGTAAGGTTTTTGCGACACCACGTGACTGTGATTTGCGGATAGAACACCAAGACCCGTGAGTGTCAAAACATCCAATCACTGACCGTGAATCAAAACTGCAGATGTGCACGTGAGTCACTGAAACAAACTGGGGCTAAATACTTATCACCAAAAAATCGTGGCCCTAAATATAAACTTTTTATGAGCTCAGAAGTGTGAATGATAAGTAATGTTTGAGACTTTTAGGTACTATAATGAAACTTAATAACCGATATCACTGATGTCTTGATTTTTGTTATTCTTTTTCATTTTCGAGAAATGTGTTTTCTTGAAGGGCGTAGCCCATAAAATTACGATTGTATAGGGTAAAAAAAATATGAAAAATATTAATTAAATAATAAATATGTTATTGGTTTGGTACGTCGATTGCAAGTTTATCATACACAGAACCATGTACTGATATACTAGAAAAGTAAAGGAGCTGTTTTAAGGAACCGTTTAGGATTCTCTTGGAGCGACTTCTAAAAGCTCTGAAAACAGAGATCAAAATAACCAGTGCATTGCATTGTTCAGTAAATTATCTTTCCTTTTTTTGCTCTAGAAAAAGGTTACGTTTCGTTAAAACAAGAAAACTTATTTAGACTCGTTTCGCAATTAAATGTTAAGAAACGAAGCATTTTTTCCTTGATTAAATACATTTTTGTTTCGTGATAACCGAGTATTTGCACCAAACCTTCGCAGCTTATATTAGCGAGCTGACATTAGTGCTGTGGCTATAGGGCTTGCTTCCCACTAGTGTCGAAGCGTAGCCACGTTAAAGCGGCCGCCTACCCCACGCTTGAAATACTGTGCAGCGTGCTCGTAAACGCAGGTATTTTCTACGAAAATATTCCACGTGTACCTATTGTGCTAACGTTCGAAAATAATACAAACTTCTGACAAGGTCGGAACCTCATAGTTAAGACCCTCATTGAAAACACTGTTTCTAAGCCCTCCAACATGGCTAAAAACGGCCTGTTCAGACTTCCGTACTTCAAAATGTACTAACCGGATGTACGTGAAATTCAGATTGCCACCTCCACTGAACTTAGTTGCAGACTTTCCACCAATGAAACTATATGGTCACCGCTTGATGTCCCATGGTAAAAGCTGTTCGGCGGGAAACTTGCACGCTAGTTCAGCGCTTTGCTTGTTAACACGACGCGGCATTTGATGCGCGCTTCAAAGTATGGTCGTCTTTAGTAGAAGGCCGGAGTCTTGAATGTGGCAACGCTGCATCGGAGGCCTCCTGCCGATCGCTCATTGGTAGAGGCCGGTAGTTTTCGCGTCCGCACCTGCAGCTCAGCTTCATGTTTATTGGCAGAGGGGTTTTGTGCTGATTTATTATTCATTTGACTGTGCCAATGAGTACATGGAGAACTGTGACACAACACGTCTGTGATTTGCAGGTTTCACCTCCAGACACTGGGTGTTACGGCAGCCAATCACTGGCCACAAAGCAGAGATGCAAGTGCGCACGTAAGACACTGAAACAAAGTGGCGCAAAAATCTTTTCGCGAAAACTACCGGCCCCTACCAATGAGCGACCGGCAGGAGGCCTCCGATGCAGCGTTGCCACATTCAAGACTCCGGCCTTCTACTAAAGACGGCCATGTTCAAGGTCGACCTTACAACTACGTCGCTTTTGAGCCTCTCATGCGCGGGTAGGCGGCGCCCTTAAAAGGGAAGTGGTAGTAGATACGACTATACACTTGAAGTGCGGGTATTAACGTTCGTACAGAACACAACCAATAGTTTTAAATTAGCTTTGACTGAAGTTTTGTTACTAAAGAACACGTTCCTCGCCTCTTGCATTTTACAGGTTGATTGGTGTACCTGCACCTGCCAATCTAATTGTTCAACAGACATGCGTTGTGTATAGTATAGTTAGAGGTGATGGTTAGAGACACTGGTAAATATCGGGGAAAGTTGATTGTCTGCTAGGCTCCAACATACTATGTATAACACTGAAGGTTTTGCACCTATATTGGCTATCGTTTATAAGAAGCACTGTGTTCCTCTTCAACAGACCCAATTAGAACTGTACAGTTTTAACTCAGAACGTGTGTGATTTGCCAGAAAACTGTTAACGTGTGTTCCGATTGAGATACTACAGTTTATTGGAGACTATGTTAAACATTTTCGTGATTTTCCAGTGTATCTAGTGATGGTATATCGTGAAAATTGTTTCTGCAAGTATACCCTTCAAAACACTGCAGTTTCTTGTAACGTGTATGATTGGGTGATATACGTTTGACACAATGTAGCTGTCTGCAGACCAATAATAGGCATCACATATTATAATAGTGAGATTATTATTCACAAATTCAAATAGGGCAACAGCTCTACGCAAAGCGAAAATCAGTAATCTTTTCATAGCTGAACTTGCGTTGAAACCCAGCAAACATTCGAGATTTCCCGCGATAAACTATCATCTCTAAGTATAGTCATCGTTCACTTCCGCTTCCCTTGGAAAACATCCACGCTTCGCCAATGCCTCCCACCAAGGAGAACCGGACTCGATTTCTATCGGGGTCGACACAGACTTTCGCATGTGAGAATCGTGAGGGAAGAGATTTTGGTCACCAGGTTGGTCAGAACTGGCGAGGGGTGACATGTCATGGCAGCATCCAGGAGTTCTAACCCCCTCTCTTCACCAACGAAGTTTGTAAAAATTATAAGAGTAAACAGCCGAGTTTAGGTACATTTTATTTACGTTGCTTAAGCAGTTTGAGTTTTTAGTACCGTAGCCTAACAATTTTTATAAATACATTGGACGTAGTAAGAAGGCATATAAACAATTTCATTAATTTATTTTTCTACGCATTTCAAAATGAAAATATAGAATATTTTAGAATGAAGAATTCGGACAGAGAAAATAAATTTATTCATACAATATAAATAGTTTCTTGCCATGTCTAATTCAAATGCAGCGCGTTGGGCAAATCAATTAGTTAATTGTTGTACATAGGAAAGCTAACGTCTCATACAAGCTCCCTCTTCATTTTCTTGGTTCGGTCATGCATGATGTGAGTATGGTGCAGCGTTGGACGATGCCGTTGGTCTGCGAGTTTTCTCTATGCGATCTCCCGTTTTCCCGCCTCTCAATTCCGGAGGTGTTCCATGCTCACCTCGTCATCCCTTATACCTGTGCTGGAAACCTCGCTGCTATACGTTGACAAAAAATTTCATCACTTTAGTTTATTATTCTACAGAAGATGAAGTATCTGTTGTCAAACTTATTTTATACAGACTCGAAGAGACCCAAATATGTGCAATTTGTGTTAATGAGGTTTGTATTAACAGTAGTTTGCAATATCACAAAAAGTCTGTATTTTTTCAGACTGTACAACATTATTACTACCATCATGACTTATTTTAATCAGTGAACAGAATATTACTTTGTTTTATGCTTCAAGACAAATTTTATTGGGCGTTGAAGAATAATCATCTCATTTCAAGGGGAAAGAAAACCACTTTGTATTTATGATCACTTTTTACTGAAAGGGTTTATATTAACGAGGTTCCACGATATTGCAATTTAATCACTAATATTTTTGTGTATTATGTTGATAAATAAGTTCCCGCTGTGAAGACAGACAATGCACTTGTTGGCTACAATACACGCGATGGGCTACCCGAGCACTGGAAGGTCCGAGTCACAATCTGGTTCGACAAGTTCTCTATGTGTGCGAGAAGACGGGCAATTTTCTTGTCGGCAAGAAGTGCAGCTCGGCAACTAATACGCCCCTTCTCGTAAATCAACCCAGGACCTCCGTGTCTGGTCTGGTTACTGTGGCGGCCCGCCTGTTGCCTCGTGTTCCTTGTCACGTTTCACTAAGATGGAGAGTGAACGATATGTTTTAGACATTCGCCACTGCAATACTACTATGTCTTCCCACAAGACAAAGAACGAACAAAAAATAACAAGAGAAACGCTTTCATGACCAGTAAAGAACAAACACAATAGGCTACAGAAAACGAGTGAACTCTGTACACTTATTGAAAGTATTACATGCATGATTAGGAACATAACAGTTTCTCTACGGCCACATCCAAAAGAAGTCCTAACAGACTGACAAAAAAAAACAGTTTACTTATTTCGGTTAGTTAAAAATGTATAATACGAGGTGCAAAGAAACAGAAAGGGGCAGAGACGAACTCCGAAACTTCACAAGACATTTAGGATAATGACTGTCACTCAGAACGAAATTTCAAGATTTCAAAGGTTGTAACAGGCCTCTTTGCCATTTGTATTGATTAAATGTAATGTTAATTGTAAATTATGCAAAATGTTATAAAATTGTCGTAGAGAATCCGTTGACATTTTATTGTAATCAGAATTATGTGTTTAATCTTGTTCAATCGCAATAATTTGTTTAATTTCATTTATTTTTAATTTAGTTTTTTATATTGGCCAGAGGCGAAGGGTTGGAGAGGAGTATTTTGAATTGTGTCATGGCTATTTAACCCTTCACGCCGAAGGAAAGAGAAAGCTAGGCTTGGCGGCCGAGAGTTCGCCCACAGCCTTGAATTTGTGTGGGAACCAAGGCTAAAGGGGCAAGAAGTAGGTCAGCTCAGGGGCGTGGCTTCGCTTACCCCCTGCAGTAAAATTTAATATTAACTTTATTATTAGTTAGCGTAGAGAGTTGAAATTTTGTACGTAAGTTGGTGTGTACGTTAATGTCAAGCTGTGTGAAATTTGAAAATATATATTAAACCGGTGCGGAGGAAAATACAATGTTTAGTTATGTCAGTCGTCCACAGAGCTTGTGATTGGCTGGGAGTAAATGGGGAGAGTTTTAGGGAAAGTGCCGCGAGTGCATCGGTTAAGTTGGTTTGGGGACTGGTGCCGCGGACACCACGCGAGGTGGTTGTGTCCCGAGCCGCGGGAATTCGCGGGGGTCCGCGTATGTGATTAGACTTCGGCGTAAACACCACGAGAGGTGGTTGTATACTTTGCCGCGGATATTCGCGTGTTATATTTGTGAGACACGCTGTTCGGACACCACGAGAGGTGGTTGTGTCCGGAGCCGCGGGAATTCGCAGGGATCCACGTATTGGTCTGCGAGACTCTTGTCGCAGGCACCACTAGAGGTGGTTGTGCCCTAGCGCGGGTATTCGCGTCGTCCGGGAATTAGTTGTGGAGACCCTAGTTGCAGCAGTCGAGAGAGGCGTGGGACTGACTAGCTAAACACGGATTTCCAAAGTATCCAGAAAATAAAGAAATTCCGTTATTATTATTTCTCTACTAGAA
>PNEQ01014206.1:0-19368 GCA_003012365.1 Medauroidea extradentata
TTTGTTTTATCGACAATGTCAGCTTTTTTTTTTTTTTTTTTTCGATTACATTACCATTTTATAACCATCTAAAACACGCTGCACTAAAATGGAAATGATTTAAAACACAACTGTTTGTAATAAACATTTTCAAACACATTTTGAAAATTTTAGGTTAAAGTTACCGTTATTTGCGCTCACAAAGACAAACGAACGTACGTGAAGAGATAAATTTTGCCAACGTGAATATATCTCGATAGCGTCAGAGACAATCGATAGCGCTAGCGGCAGCAGCGTTTTCTTGCCGCCATCTTGAATTTATTGTGCTGTGAGCGCTAGCATTACACGCGATCACTGTCATTCTCCTATGGCTTTGCACGTGATCACCAACCTATTGTGCTGGTTCTTCTTTGGTCTATTTCCAAACCAGTTTAGTTGTCCTTTCTTTGTCATCTATGACTTTGAAATCTCGTGTTTTTATTGTCTTCGGATGGCGAAAAGGAGAACGAAAAACGTAAACAGCGGGAAAAATAAAATTTTGATGATGTGATATGCGGGAAAATGTAACATTGCACTAAATGCAGACGAACGGGACCTGAAGAAAAAAGTGCAATTTGCGGGAAAACGTAAATAACGGTAACGTAAATACGAGGTTTCACTGTATTAGTCTTCCAACTATGCACACGAGTTGAAGCTATTTCACCATCAAAATTTTACACTAAAATCAAGTATATAAAACATAACTCCAATTCATTGGACCCCGAAGCAAACTATAAAGAATATTCAAGTCAATCAATGATTTTAAATGTGTGTAATGTATACTGACGCGTCACTTCCGGAAGGAGTAGGGGGTGATGGTTGTGTTGTCATGACTGGGAAGGGAGGCAGTTATTTTTAGATGTCCAGCACGAGCACACGTGTTTTTCCGTGAATGCAGGTGGCATTCTAATCGGAACAATTAGTCTTCATATTGGTTTGCTTGTGTACACGTATGGTTATTATGGTACGGTACTGTAATAAAGTTCCGTGTGTGCTAGAGATATGAGTAAAACAAAGCGTTTTTTATATATCACAGAATTCAAACGAAAAGTGGTGAAACATGAGAAGGAAGTTAATAATTTAGAAGCAGCCAGAAAGGTTTGTGTCAAAGAAAGTAACGTGTGTCTTTAGCGGAAAAGTATGGAAAAACTTATGGTTGCAGAACCGTCCCACAAAGCTTTTAGGGGATGTGCGAGAGAGAGAGTCGGTCGAAACCAGTGCTGGTTGGCTGGCTGGTACAAGGGAAGGAGGGAAGCCACGCCTCTTCTACCTCCTCCCTTCCCCTGCCTAGAGCGGTCTAGGCCTGGGCTTTGCGAGGCTATCTTTGGCGGGCACTAGCTAGCCAGCTGTCGCCACTGCCGCCCACGTACAACCGGTTCACATCAAACCTATGCTACGACACAGTGTCAGTGTCGACTAAATGTGAGGACGCGACTTGTTTTCTACGCTTCATTCTTAAGTGGTGAGTACTTCTTGAATGTGACGTGACCTTTCCTGGCTGTGTTTATTTACAATTTCTGTTCAAATTTACTTCGGGAAAAATTTGAAAGTTTGCGACCTATAATTTTTGTATTAGTACTGTTAAATACTGCATTGTTTCAGTACTTTGTGGAGACAATGACACAGAAAATATCTATTAGTGAACGGCGCAACAGTTTTCCAGTGATGGGATGGTGAAATCTCGGGATGTTTTACTTTGCCGTTTTTACAACAATGCAATGCCGGTGACTTGAGACATTCTTCAAGCAAAGGCCCGTCCCGTGTAAAAGGAATCTCGTTGATCCTGACGTCAGTTAAGCAGACGTGGGAGGGTGGGTGTGTGGGTGGCTAGTGTACGGTAGGTCTGGCAACAGTGGCAACTTCAGCTTGTAGGAGCTGCCACTGATGTCACAGTTTCTGCATTCCAATAGTCCCCCATTCTCGCTCTTGACGAAATGGCCTAAAATCGCTGTAAAACAATTTAAATTTTAAAAAAAATTAAGCTGTGTAAGTGAACCATTTGCATCTTGACAGACACACACACATGTGCACACACAGAAATACACACACAAAACAATAACACCACTTGTTCTGGACAACTTAAAAAATCACCAAAGTGTGTCACAGCTGTTGATGTGATGTCCACATTAACAGTGAAGTCATTTCTACATGCTAAATCACAAACATTTGTTATGTTTATTAAAACTACATAGTAGGCTGAATAAAACTGTGCAATTGTGAGAAATAAACAGTGTGAATTGTTTGTTGTTTACACTTGTTCTACAAAAGTGCACACTAGATTTCGCTACCGTGTACGGTGTAACACTGATGGTATGTGAGCAGCTGTCTTTGAAATATGAAGACAAATCACGTAAATACTAAATAGCAGTTATGCATGACACGTCTTCATACCCAGTGTGGCTAATTTCTTTATGTATACAAAGAGAGAGGGAGAGAGATAAAGAGTGAGACTGGAGCAGCTGAAATTACGGACAACAGTTCCTTTTTTTTTTTTAAGCTACCAACCACTAATTGGTCATTATTTAGGTTTTGCTGTCGGGGTTGGAGGCAATACCTATTTCCAGCTGAGTGTGCTGAATATGAGGCAGCCTGCATAAGTAGACAATACAAGGTTGCAGGCCATGTGACTTAACAGTCAACAAGTTTTAACTTGATTATTACTGTTCGTGTTGACATAAACATTTGTGACATTCTGTATTGTTAGATAGTATGTACATCAAAATTTTTAGTTCTTCTATCCCATCATCAGCTGAAATAGCATAATCTAAAGGACTATCTCGGGATGGCAGATGCAATTGTTTTCTTTGCTGATAACTGCCACTAATGAGTGTTCTGCCACAGTATAAATAATACAGTGCTGTCAACAGCAACATAAGGAAGTTAGCATACCAGCTATTAGGGCGCAAAGGAATGTAAACTAAGCCACGTGGATTTGCGACATTGGTTTACATTATCACTTATATTGTTTTGTACTATCTCAGCACTATCTCACTTAAATATTTGTAACATCTCGATGCTCAACATCACAGAATTCTAATGCTATCAGGAGCGACATAGGGAAGCTCTTTTAAAGGTTGTTATACCAGCTCATGGGGCATACAGGCATGTAAACAAAAGTACTTGGAATTCGAGACATTGGTTTATATAACCGTTTGTATTATTGTAATTTGTATTTTGTTTATATATTTATAAATGGTAAATGTGATGTTACTTACGTATCAGTTTTCTCAAAGGTTTTGAAATTAAGCCCACTAAAATTTCAGTATAACTAACTATCCACCAGCTGTAACACTACGACAACCCAAATATGAAACGAGTTCGGTGAAAACCACGCCATGTATTTCGGTCATTTATTCTGTTGGTATGCTTTGTTTTTTATTAAGATGACTGACAAGTACCATTCCTAATATTAAATTTACTAGCCAGCCAAATCTGCATTCTCATTTTAAAAATAATTTAGCCTCACTCAGACATACGTAAAAATGTGAGTGGTCACGTAACTACAGTACGTGCTTTGCTTGTTTTTCTTCACACATCTTTGTTGTTGTTGTTTTCTATTCCCAGTAGTACAAAACAGACATCAACCGTAACATCTCATCTCAGAGTCCGTTTAAAAAGTGAAAAACACATAATTTTAAAATAGTATGTAACTTAATATTTATTTGTAGAAAAAATATAAAAAATCTAAAGATTTGTACTTTTACAATAACGTACGTAATGAACAATTGAAAAATGTTACCATCCCCAACAAAATATTTGGGAGTTAGCTGTAAAAAAATGTCTTTGTGAGCAGCTTATTTGAGTACGTAAGCTATACATATTAAGAAAGAATCCTTTGTGGCTGTGTTTTATGTACAAATACCATATCTATATTATTATGTATATTGCTTTCTAGTCTTAACAGTATGTACAGTAATTGGCCATAACATTGAACAGATGTTTAACTGTTAGTGTTATTGTATTGGGACAAAAATGGTAGAGTTTTGAGAGTCAATATTGTATACTACAGATTTTGTGGTGTTGGGCTGTTTTTCAAATAGTCTGAACTTACTGTAACTAGGCATAATAAATACAGGGTTTTCAACCTGCCATGCAAGTCTGTAGTCAGAAAGGCATTTCCACAGAATGACCAGTAATATCAGAGCAGCAAAGGTTCTAAACAAAATAGAATGAGTATGTAAAGCAAAACTTACAACAAAATAGTTTTCTGGTTGTAAAAAAAGTATTAAGGAAACAGAACAATATTACAGTACATAACTAGTATTAATATTAATCTACCCTTGTTAAGGAGGAAGAAATGGTAGAAAATGTGGGTTTAACTGAAAGCTTCACTCGGAACATTCCAGCATGTAGGGCTGTAAATTCGTAACTATGTTGAGTTGTGTTTACAAGTAAATAATTTGTAATTTTTAGCGTATGTTATTTACGATTTTTGGAACAAGGTCCAGGGAAAAAGATTCAAGTGCCTTGCTAGTATGTAAAAAAAATCACTGGAGTACAATGTGGAGAAGCAGCATGAGAGAGGCTATGATAGAAGGCCAAAGGAGAGGGAGGAAGGAGACGTGGTTGGCAACAAATAAAATTAGAGAGAGAGGACAGGGGAGTACGAGATGGTGAAGCAGCGTGAGGGAGGCTACGATAGAAGGCCAAGGTGGAAGGGAGGAAGGAGACATGGCTGCAACAAAGAAACACTGGTTAGAGAGTGACAGCGTGGAAAGGGTGGAGGAGAGTCATATGGGTGGGGCTTGTCCCTCCCTCCTCCCAAGCTATCTATAAATAGCCTGCCAAGGTTACTTGCTGCTGCCTGCAGACGCATGTGTGTGCTCCTGTCTGCCTACATAACACTCCCTCACTTCCTCGGCATGCCGCTTCCAGGAATGTCCCGGAGAGAGATAACGATGTGCCAGGGCAGCTGTAAGCTTGGCTTTTTTATTTGACAATTCTCTCCCCCCCCCCCCCCCCCGAAAAAAAAACTGTCACCCCTTTTTTTTTTTCTTTCATTCCCCACCCAAACGATAGCTGATCATGGGAGACGTGACAATTACTTTCTTTACTTTCTCATATTGCTTCCGCCAGTCACCCACAAATTTTTGTTTCTGTCGTGTCAAATTGCCGAGTAGCATATTTTGTAACCGATAGTTTAAACCTACCTGTGTAAAAGGTAGTAAACTTCTGGCCATCAACAAGTTTTTAACCCGCGTATTAATGTAAACACTGAGTAACATTTTGAATGTGAATGTGGATAAGGACAAACAAAACAATTAGGGTTTTAGCAGCCACCGTTACTGCAAAGCACGTGTTGAGGAAGGAACCAAACATTCTCTCTCGTCCTCCCACTCTTGACACCCTTCAGCCGGTCAGTTTACGACTACAACTCTGCCCGGTCAGTTTACGACTACAACTCTGCCCGTCTTCTTCTCCCCCCTTAACCTTTTTCTCCACATTTTTTCCTTCTATTTTTCTGTGTGTAGTGCGCATCCCTGAATTTTTATTAGTTGTTTTGGATAAAAGTGAGCCCTATACACGAGTAAGTATGGTAATACTGTAACTACAATGCACTGAACAAAAATAATCCAAAAGTCATGTAGCTGTCATTAAAGAACATTGTTAGTGAATAAGTTTTCATTACTTCATAATTTTCTTGACATAATTATGAAATATGTAGTAACATTACAAATAATTTTTCTGAAACAAACTTTGGAAACCTGAGGAAAATTATACTTATACTGTAGTAGAATCCCATAACAGAGAGAACACTATTACTGTACCATATTTACCCATGTGCCACTCACTACCTGGTGAGACCTGCGCCCCACATTTTCAACACTCAAAGAAAACAAAACATATTTTTGCTATACAGTTTCAATTTGATTGCCTTTTCAAAAATGTATTTAAATAACGTGAACTATTACGTGAATTTAATATGTGGATATGACTTAAGAATAAAATTATGCCTTAAAAGTATAAATAGTGCTCAGCACTGTTTAACATGTTGGAAGTAGCGATTAGGGTTGGCTGCCGCGCTGCAGCGCAGTACACAAATCGCAGCAGCTGCGTGTACTGCACTGTCTGCAGTTGTCGGTACTTAAGTTATAGAGCGTGTTATACTGTGGCTCTTTCTCGTGAAGCAATGAATCACTATCTCAGTCGTGGTTCTCCTTGCTCCACACGCCGTGCCAAGATGCTCGCTCAGTGGACCAGGCGAGTGAGACAAAGGATATAGGTGCATGCTGGCTTGACGCGCTGCTTGGCGCGGTCTGGCGAGCCACAATATTGGCATATCGGACCGGGCCAGCAGCCGCTGACACAAGATGTACGCATGACCATTGCCTGCATATTTACTGCTTATGAGCTACAATCCGATAATAAAGAGTTTCACACTTTTTTTTTTCATTATAGTAAATCCTTCCAGTAGTCTGTAATATGTGATATACCCAACTTTTCTGGGCCCTGTTTATCCAAAAGGAAAAAAAAAAAAGCCTTGCTTTCCATGTATGACTTGCACCCCGAATTTTCAACTTTGTTTTGTGAAAAATGTGTGGGTGTTACATGGGTAAATATGGAATAATGAGGTTATTTTGAGGAACTGTCAAAAAAACTCAAAAATATTCCATTTAAAATTGTGGTTTTATGAGTAGAAACATGTATGGTGAGATCATGTGAGGCGGGCTTACAACTGGGTTTCATGACTACAATCTGAAGCAGGCTTTCATCTCTCTGCCATGGCTCCCCCTTCTCCTGTCTTGCTAGAACCTACTGCCACAGTCATGACGTATTCTTTGGCCTTGCCACTACATTTTTGTGCTACGTTTATTGACGACCAATGAAGTTTTTTTGGAATTTGATTTGTTTCTGGCATTTTTTTACATTTTTAGAGCTCTCTTCTATGATAAAATGCTATATCATCCACTTGTTCCAATTCAAGTTAAAAACAAAGAGAGACATAGTTTACTGAGCGTGTTGCATCCATATTTAATAGCGTACGTCTTAAAAACGAAATACGTAAAAGTAAATTATTTATGAGTATAGAACTTCTTGTACAGGACATTAAGTACCTACTAAACATGGACATAGTAATCAGATGATAAAATAACAAGCGTGATGTGCTGCATCCACGCCTAGATCCTCAAGTTCTTGCACGCCGCCTTCGCAGGCAAATAATCATCTAGGTACTCGCTACTTACATCATGGCGGTAGATCATATGGAAACTGGAGACTGTGTTTCACCTGTCTGTCAGAATGTGCCATTGTGCATGGTAGCAAATCCAATGTAAGATCCACCTACCACTTGCTGTGGCCTATCAAATATATTTTAAATATATTTTAACATTTTCTCAAAATTTTGCTGGTTTGGAACAAGCCTCAGACCATGCATTTTGAACAATGATGTCACAATAAATAGTACACCTTTTGTTCAAGTAAATACTGGTAATTTGTGGTAACAAATTGAGTACCAAGCACGAATAGCGTGTTGGATGCTAAGCAAAAAATGTGTTTGCCTTTTCTTACTGCACGGGTTCGTGTTAATAATTCACCCTTTTTGAAACTTGAGGATAAATTGTAACTTATAAAAACTTCACTTTATTTAAGAGAAATGCAATGTCAAAGTAACCTTATCGCTGACTCTGGTCTTATCTGATTTTTTCATTACGTTTGATGCTGCGTGCCAGTGAAAAAGGAGGCTAGGGTGTGGTATTATTGTAACGGCATTGATATCTGTGATCAATGTTTTCTGAGTTTGTCAATTAAAAATTACAGTTTGCGACGACTACCTGTTACTATTCCGTTACAGGTGATCACTCGATGCTGCTGTGGCAGAGTAATTGATTGCAGTATGTAGCACAAGCAGATTTTCTGCTAATTTTTATGCAAATAATCATCGTAAAGAGCACAAACCAAACAGTTTAAATAACCTAAAATGCAATTATTATGAACGGGTTATTTCCTGTTTGATAGGTTTGAACACAATTTATTGCAACTATATAACTATTTGGTGGGGGAAAAAGGTCAAAATTTTCCCATTTAAGAAAGAGAGAGAAGAGTGCTAGAATCGTGACACCTGGCTATAATGGAACTCTACTATACTGTATAAAATATAGTCATACTTAGTTCATTTGATAAATGTAGTTCTACAAAATGCTGGAACTGCAGCAGAACCCCACAACTACGACACGCGACGGTTCTCCAGAAATTTGTAGTAGTTGCCAAAATTCCCAATTTTAATCCCTAAAAACAATATTTTTTGTTAGTCTGTTTTTTTTTTTTTGCACTAAGTTCGTGTATGACTGTTATTCTCATAATTTACACTTTTTTTAAAAACAAAGTAAGGTTTTTATAGAAAAGACCAATTTTTTCCTTAAGAATTTGATACCAGACAAGACTATAATACCCTATGCTATTTTCCAAAAATGAGAAAAACATTGAGTGGCAAGCCATTTAGCCAAGCGAAATTACGAATTCGTTTTTGGAGGAAGAAAGAGATTTTAATAGGCCTCGGGCATGTATATTTCTATTCATAAGACTTCAACTTGTTAAGTAATATTTACATTTTGTTAATAAACTTAATGATTTTGGTAAAAAAAAAATGATATTTAGTAGAGCTAAGATGCTTTCAGCGCGTCGTCTCGCTATGTTTACGTTTTATGAGGCGAAGAGATATTAATAGGCCTTGGGGCATGTATATTTCTATTCATAAGATTTCAACTTGTTAAGTGATATTTACAATTTGTTAATAAACTTTATGATTTTAGTAAAAAAAAATGATATTTGGTAGAGCTAAGATGCTTCCCGCGCGCCGTCTCACAATGTTTACGTTTTCTGAGGCGGTAAGATATATTAATAGGCCTCGGGGCATGTGTATTTCTATTCATAAGACATCAACTTGTTAAGTAATATTTTCATTTTGAAAATTATCTTTACGATTTTTGCAGAAAAATTATATTCAATAGTGCTATGACGCTCACGTTATCTCCGACTTCGTTGTCTTGTCTTCTTCCACTTCCTTCGTCATCTGGTATATCTCCAGAAGTGTCAACATTTTCTGCTTGGTTCTGCTCATCTTGTGAAATAAATCAGAAGTAGTATCTGGTAAACGTTCAGAAGGTCGTCAACAATTGAGCAAAATACTTCAAACAAAACCGTAAATAAAATTGTAATCCAATATAATTGCGCACATAGGTCGACAATAATTAGAGCCCCGGAAATTTCGCGGATTCAACTGAGGAAAGGTTGGATTTCTAAGTCATGTATATGTTGGAAACTATTTCGATTGGGTCATTGTTTATTAAACGTGACCTTGCGGACTCCGAACCAATGGCGGACATGCGTAAAAACGCTCACGGACTCCTGCGCTACATCGTCAAATGTTCAAATCCTCACTCACTCGAGCAGCATCCAATGAACAAATATAGCTGAGGACAGTGCACACAGGACTGTGGAGTCTAGCCTGCTGGGTGTTGAACCCGCGAAATATCCGGGCCTCTAACAATAATCAATCCAGTCAGTTCCAAATGTAATCCAACGTCGAAGTCCAGTAAAACAAAGCCAAGAAACGTGTTCAATATCACAAGATGTATCCAAAAAACTCAAACTACGCACTAACTGTAAATGCACAATGCAGAGGGTGACACACAGGACATGGTCATGAGAGCGAGACATAGGTACAAATAATGCCACCTCATTAGCTGACCTTGCTGCTAATCACAATGCGTATAAGGGTTGGGGGAGAAAAATATGAGTTACTATTGGCTATCACTGTTGCTATGCACGCAGTTGTACAGAGCAAGCTAGGTGTAGCTATAATAGTGTGCGTGGTGTGAGTAGGAAGAAAAAGAATGCATCTTGGGGGGGAGGGGGGGAGAAGACCTGGAGAAAGACACAACCTGCCTATCTTCTGTGTTGTGCACACGGCCTAACCTACCAGGCACGCTGTGCAAACGTATTTTTAGTCGTTTTTGAAGATTTTTTTTTTTAGAGTTTTTCGCTGATTTTTTTTTCCTTTTACAGCTACAACATAGTTATTAACAATAACCATATAGTATGTATTATTATTGCATGCTTACGGCCGTATTTAAATTACTTTTCCTACTTGCAATACTTTAAATAAATAAATGCATTTTTTTTTTTTCATTTAAATTATTTTAAAAAAAATTTTTAAGGGGATTGAGAATATTGTCGTAGTGGCCAATGTCGTAGTCGCGGGGTTCTACTGTATATAGGTAGTATATATTTATGGGGAAAATGTTGAAAATGTTTACTTTTTACCCAGCTAGAAGGATCCAGTTAGCAAGAAGTGTATTGTCAATGAATGGCTCTAAGATGTCCAGTTCCTACCACATTACATGTTAAATTAGGTGTTAAGGTGCTCGCCTACTGGCAGTGTGTTTGTGTGCGTGACGTACTGTGCCAAAGCAATGTTGACTGGCTCATCTGGCACTGTATCGCCTCTACCACAAAACACTAAAATAGAGTGCAGTGGTATTGTAGGTAACTCGCCTGACTTGACACTTTAAGCGGTGACCCCATTTTTTTATTGGTGGAAAGCTTTTAAGTTATGTCCACTGCATGCAACTAGAGTAGTTTCACGAGAATCCTTGGAATAGTTATTCAGATATAACAGGTTGAAAAAGCTGTTTTTAGTCATGAATTTTCTAATTGAAGTGATGCTTTGAAACCACATTTCCGTTGTTTGAAGTGTACAGTATTTTCTTTTCGTACATGGGCATAGGTGGAATAGTTTTGTAAAAAAAAATGAATTTACGATTACGCTGCAACCGTTTTAAGCGCATGGTAGGCGAGGCCCTTAAGATAGTGGTTGTATCATTTGTCTATACAGTATCGTAATTTTAAAGTACACAGTTTAAAAGGGACTGCGCCATAGGCATTTGATTGTTTCAAATTTGTATCGCAGTCGTGTGTTTAGCCTGCAGAGTTATTATAGCAGTATCATTTAAAATTTGCTTGCTGTGTCATGAATTGGATCTTGGTCGAATCTTCCTCCCCCACTCCCCTTTTGATTGTACAAACTGCAGAGTTTAGCTTAGTGCCTTTCTGTACAGACAATAGTATCGTGTCACATCCAGCTTTCAGCTGCTATGTGCCTTTGGGCTGAGCTTTTGTAGACTTTTTCTTGTGAGAGTTTGTATGTTTATATTGCGCAGAATATCTCCAAAAAAGTGTGACTCATCATTGGTATTTTTTTATATTGTATACATTTAAATGTTTCCTGCTGTATTGTAATTGACTTAATGAATAAACTCTTTATGAAGCAGTTTTTTTAATTGATTTTTGTTTTGTGTTATCTAGAGACTAAGGTGATCAAGGTACTGGAGTGAGAATCAATCTCATAATAGAGAGCAAATTTTCACCTGTTTTCTAGACTTCTGCTCTTTGTATTTGTTGTGATATAGAATATAATATGCGGACTTGCCAACTGTTGCAATTTATCTGTAAAATTTATGGTAGTGGTAGAAGTTTTATTATTTCGTAGGTACTAGTAAAATTCTACACATTTTTAGACTGGCAGCAATAAGGACATTACCTTTATTTTTATTTTATTTTTATTTAAAAGTAATTTTAATTAAATGAATTACGGTACAACATTTTCTTTATTTGTGGCCTTATGATCAGAGAAAAACAAATAGAGAGTGTGTTTATTTTAGCTCAGTAAAAATGAGTGCCACCATGTTGATGCCCTTCTGACGTCACTGTACTTGTCATTGCACGTCTGTTTGTTCTTAACTCTACAGCAACTTATGCTTAGTTAGTGAAATTACATAAAATTCATTTGTTTGGTAAGAACAGGTATGCGTATGGCTGAGACTCTGAATAGTTGTGTGTGTATAATAGCTCCTTTGTGTAGCAACACAATTAAATTTACAACCAATATATGCCAAGCCGCCGACCACACGACCTTAGCAATTGTTCCTTAATGAGTAGTGACACTTCGTGGGAGAGATGAGTCAATAAGCCCATCTAACGGGGTAAACGTGTCTTCAACTTCTTCGGGTTTAAGAAAGAGCAGTGTCAGTAAGTCTCGCGATGATCTTTTTCAACTGCTGTATCATCAGACATCCAACATTTTATTCCATAGGGAAGGCCGTCTGCACCGAACAGAAGGGGTAATCCTGCAGTCTGGGAACGGTCCAGCTCTCCTTTTAAATCCCGGTAATACCAACTGGAGTCCGCTTTACCCTTCTCCACTGTAAGAGCAAACTCATATAACTGTGCTATCGTTGAAGGCATTCCTAAGTCCCCTGATGCAATTTTGTACTCGGACCCCACCTTTTCATCACTGTCTTAATTAACTTCTCATCAGTGAACTGCGAATCTAGGGCCGTCGCATATTTTCTAACGCTGTCTATGTATGTCAACATCGACTCTTGTGGTCTCTGACAGCACTTTACAAATTTGTGCTTATATGTATGCCCAAGTGTCATTAGATACTCGGTTTAACAATGTGCGTTTATACCTTTGGTATGTACAACAATATGGTGGCAGCCTCGCCGTTGACCTTTCAGGCAAGAGATTGCATAAAATAATTTCTCCTTTACCGGTTAGCATAACCCCGATTCATCTACAGCCAAAATAAGCCTCAATACCCTTATCAGGTTCTAAAACCCCTAACTTTGGTACTGCTACTAAACTTTGCAAAAACAAACTTTGCTCCGCATTCGTCGGAGAACCTAGAACGTATTCAGGGACTTCCGCTTCAATGGCATTTTCTACATGTCCAAATAAACCCACGTACAAAATAACACACGCCCATAAAAGGGTTGTATCATCATCCTTCTAGAAACTACAACCCTTACTCAACGCAAACACAAATGCCATAGCCGAATTCCCCACCATATTTCCCCTATCGCAGGAAGTACACCTCTCTCGTATATTACGCAAAGGGAAGAGAATACACTTCCTGCAGGATAATGGCCTCCACACACGCTCGGGACTCAAACCCAGAGCAGAGTAGAGTAGCGCAGTTGAACCAAACCTCCATAGGAATGGAACTGACGAAGCGAAAATGCAATTCACATAATATCATTTAATACAAACAAAATAAATTCCAGTTGTTACAAATACATTTAAAGCATGTAGATAACCTCTCACACACCAAAAGGCCCACGGACCAGATACTTTCTCCTTAACCACTAATCGTAAAGTTCTCTAATGGTTCATTGTCCCCATTCAATCAATCCTTTAAACGTTATGAACTACTGCATTTTTAATCTTGTTTAATTTTAATAACGTTCACCAATGATCATAAAATAAGTTATTACTGGGAATTAAACAGTTGGTCACAACGAATATGTTGTACAAACCAGTGACAAAATTACAGTTGAAAGCAAATCTGTGCCTTTCTTCACTGGGCGGTTACAAAATGGTGGAGTGTGTTGGATGTGTTTTGATTCGGCTGGCGGAAGCTTTTGATATTGATGGTAAAAAACAATTCTGCAGCTCCTTTATTATGAATCACACACGAGAGGATGTCTGACCTATTCATACAAAAAATATACCATACTTTCTCACATAATTTGCACAATTTTTATTCAAAATTTTTAACTGAAAAATCTGGGTCGCAAAATATGACCCAAAAAAAATGTTTATTCAGTTAGGCACGCTAGATGTGAAATGCTGTGGTATAGAGTTACGTTTAGATTGCAGTACAGAGTTATAGGGGTTTTCACTCTCTTTTCAACACACGGTAACTACCATGGCCGCCTTCCGTTATGATAGTCGCTGATGGTTGGTTGATGACAATACCCTGTGCGAGGCTACATCCGTTTACTGAGATTGCAGATTTTACTGGCGCTTCAGAGCATCAGTGTTGTCAGTAAACCAATATTTTTGGCGGAAATTCAAAAGTTGAAGTTATATAATGGTAGGACAAGAAGTCTTTTTTAAGATATAAGGGCCGAAGCGGGTATCTATTAATGTATATACTTTTATTTAACGTCTGTTTATATTTACTGAAACATTCGTCGTGCAGATTGCAAAGCCTAAATAATGTTTAGAGGTTGAATCGTACCCTGCTTATGTATTTAAAAATAATGGATACAGCTTCCCAAACCTTAAATACACAAGCTGCATCGTGAAAAAACGAAGAAAATTATATCGGTCATAAGTCGTGCTTATGCATCAATATGCTAAAAATATACCAACTTTATATTTAAAGTAAATACAATTTACACAACGAACAAAATAAACATGATTGTTCATCACAAAAATTATATCACAGATATGCCGAAGATGTAGTTGCTAGGCAACGCACATTGCAGTAATGTTTACTGATTTAACGTTCCGAAATTATCTGTTTACTTACTGAGAAATATTTTGCTGATTACTGACACTGTTTCCTTATTTTTTATGGACACTGGCGAACTGTCAATGATATCAGTGTTGTCAGTAAAAAACGGAAGGCGGCCCATAAACACTTCCTAGTTTCGGTGCACACTGTTGCCAAAATTCTGCAAATTTTTGCATATTGTACAGCTACGAAACACACATCAGATTAATTTTTTTTTATCATTTGCACTATTAAAGGCATTTTAAAAATTTGAAAATAAAAATGTTGTACTTATACAGTTTTCGTGCATCATTAATATATGTCTATTACATTATAACTTCAAAACTAATGGGAAATTAGTATTCTAATTTTTATGGTGCATAACTTCATACATATCTGGATGCCAACAAAAAAACTCAGAAAACTAAATACTTTCTTTGTTAAATGTATAGACATTTTTCTATAGTCTATCTCATTTAGTTTGACAGTTTATTTCTGAGAAGTGTGTCTGTAAACAGTATTGAGGATACTGTGCTTTTCCAGGAAACCAGGTAGGTTTAAAGCTACAAACAATGGAACTGCCAGGCACACTTCTTAGAAGAGAAATGTCAAAATATAGAACAATTTCGTGAGACAGACTATAACCGTATGTGCAGTTCATTACAGAATGAAACATTAATAAGTTGGTTACGCGAGAAAGTTATTCTTAATGAGCTGAATTTATTTTTGAAAGTAACACCACTACAATAACTTTAAACATTCTCTTGTTAATAGCGTGAAATGTGCTGGTATTAGGTCAATGCACTCACCTGAACTAAGACATTAACATGTACAGTGGAACCCCTTTTTTACACTTCTCAAGGGAACTGGAAAAATTGTTGTAAAATGCAGAAAAGTGTAAAATGGGGGAAATTTGTAATATTAAAGCAGCAAATGGAATCACAAGAAGTAGGTGTAAAATGACGGAAAGTGTAAAAATGAGGGTGTAAAAAATTGGTTTTACTGTATTTATTTGGAGGGCAAAATCCAAAAAGACACAATATTGATAGGCTGCAAAGGAGAGAGTGAAATATTCGTTGAACATATTCCAGTATTTTTCACATAATAAGTTACTATTAATGTAAATAAGAAAGCTTTCACAGTAATCAGCTGTTCCGAATGAACAATTTATGCAATAGCAACAGGGTACCTTTGACTAACCTGCAAAGTTCAAAACCGAAACTGAAAGGACGTTTACACAGATCACGAGACTGAATATAACACGCAAATGTGATAAGCAAAAAATTGGTATTGGAATGTTCTGTTCTTACAAATTTTAAATAAAGAGGACATGAACATGATATATAATTTGTTGACACTTTCTTAAGATGACATCATATTCTGGGGGAAATCTCATGCAAAATCAGTTTTTAGTCTTCAAAAAATGTTCTGAGAATTTTATGTAACGTTAATTGTTATACTGTGTATGTAGTCAACTGTGTTCAGCAGGATGAAATAAATAAATTAGAAACCTAAACCAAGGTAAATTTAAAAAAAAAAAAAAAAAAATATCTGTTGCCCAGTTTACAAGGTTCATACTGTCTAATTTTTTTTCCCTCAAGACAAAAATTACTGGGCTTTGACTAGTTAGTTCATTGACAAATATTCTGTTAAGTGTATAATCAGCTTCAACTTATTCATGCATTTAAACAATACTGACAGACGAATTTATAATATGTATCTGCTCTTGTCTAAGCTTGAAAAATAAGTAGTGGAAATAAAGGATCATACCTTAATTAAGTTGACATCACTGCTAAACATTTGTTCTCTTTTGTTTCATGAAACGCCCACATTAAATGTAATTTTAGCAAAAGGTAATAATGACTAAAAGAACAAGATTTTACAGTTTCTACACATCTCATTTTCCGTCATTGATTTCTTAATCAACATTACCCCAACAACTTTATCTTCAGGCAGACGCTACTCCTATGGACGAAATCATACATTTTATTGGGACTAATGATTAATATGTAGCCTATGTGATGATAATTGTTTACGAATTGCCTCTGTATTACTACTAATCTAATGAATTCATACCAGCGGAGTATTGTGAACTGTTGCATAATTTGAAGTGATATAAAAACAGTGCTACAAACAGTAATTTAGCTTATTTAAAACAAAAGTTGAACGTAAACTCTGAACTTTACAGTGAAACAGATTTTCCTTCAGCGGCATTACCCGTGCAAAACATTTGTTTGGATTTTTTTAGGTTTAATGTATTTCATAACATAATTGCAGATTTTGTATAACAATTAAACTGTTTTCTGAATTAGGAACAAAAGTACGGCTAGTATTGTATTATAAACAGAAACACCTGTGATACTAATTCAAGTGGAAATACAGCAGCAGAATTCATTATGTATGTGTAATCACATTTTTAATGGTACTGTAACATTATAAATAGGTACTATTTTAACTGTTTGGATATTGGTCTATCAGTCAGATATTTTTGTGTTTAATTTTGTTGACATTATTAGCATAGGTTTGTAAACACATGTACATGATTTTCAGAGAATGGGATAAAAGTTGAGTATGACCTGATTTTGCATAATGTTTGCAATCTGTATGTATTTTATTTCAATAACGAAAACTGTAAACCTGTTAACTTTTTGAAATTTGAGTAATTTACATAAATCTGCTCAAAACATGGAATCAATGTATTTTGAAATAAAAATTGACACATACATACAATGTACCTTAAAATTTAACATCTAGTAGGTGTTTTACGGATACTATTCTTGAAAAGTTGGCAAGTCTGAATATGGATTAAGCGTCCCATTAAGTTCCTCACTCCCCTCTCTCATAATTTCCCATAATTATTTTGTTCCATAATGTATTTGCATTTTTTTTCTCATCATCTACAGTTGTAATTTAGAGAAAATTTTGCAAGCACTATGTGGCCTTTTGTCACAGTTGTTCCATTTGAGAATTAAAGAATGTTTGCTAATAAATGTTAAGAACTACGTACATGCACACACAAGCCTTTTCAAAGATAGGTAGATTTTTCTGTTCTTTTGTCTGAAATTATTAATGCTAATTGTTAATTTTAACTTAGCAAAGGGTGGGGTGAGTTTTAAACTTTACCAGACAAAATCAAACATGATAACTGTATTACAATTTGCAAAGATGCAATGAACACATTGTTATGATTACCAAGAGCCTCGCCTGGAGGACGCGCTAGCGACGACGGCAGTGCAATCAGGTCAGTTGTTGCACAAGACAAGGGTCTCGGCTATTCTCCCCACCTGCACTGAAGTGTGGTAATCTAACTCAAAAAGTATTAGGGGAATTGCGGTCTGTTTCCTTCACGTCTTCAAGCCGTTACCAGCTCGCCAGGATGGTCCTGGGTTGAGACCCATGACGTGCCGCCGTCCGTAAATAGCCGACAGTCATCATCTGCCTCTGGCACATCATTTTACGGTAAGGTCTAAGGTGTCCAAAGGGTCACCCGTCATAGAGTAGAACATTAACGTCATTATCTAAACAGCAGCTCCCCTCTTATCTAAATTATGTAGTATAACCTTGCAGTGTTCTGTAATTTAACTATGTAGAGTAAAGCCAGCGTAATTAGATTAACATATTTCATTTAACCGTAACCCTCGCCCTTAACTTAACAGCCTAACTAGTTTCAGTATAAAGTGCCTACCTCTGACTACAGCCACCCCACCACTTCAAATTATGTGTACAACGATTTTAATGTTCATTTTGCAACAACATGTACACACAAAATAAGCTGTTTCAACAAAATTTGACCTCCAGACAAATACAACGTCTGAAAAATTAATTGTACTGGATACAAGTGTGTGTACCAGTGTTTAATGTACTATTTTTAGGGATATTATTTTTATCCTAGGAAAATCATCAAAGTCGTCATACAACGCAAGTATTTTTTTTTTGTCTAGGTAGAGTACAGCACTGTATAAAATGTGACGTTGCAATTAAACACAGTCTCAAGACAACATAAATTATATCAGTACCCTTAAAAATTATACAAATAAGAAATAACAACATTGTGATACAATTGATGTAGCTGGGAGAAACACAACTGTCCCTAAACAGAAACTTACAAAGGGGAAGAACGGTTTTTCTGAGCGATTTTTTATTTACATTGCACAGTCACGAAATTGAGATATTGTAGTTCAAGTGGAGTTTTACCACACTATTGAGGAGAAAAATAATTTCTCTTCATGTACCGACTTGTGAATGTAGCTAAAATGTATATTATTTTTAATTTATTACACACAAAACTTACATGACACCAATTTGATCATTTATATTTAGTATTTCGCAAACTGTTAAGTTAAAATGCAAACGGACAATGATGAAAATACTTACTTAATTTTGTTTATAAAATGTTTGGAAACAAAAGTGTTCAAGACGACTCCTTAAGAAATCTTAATTTTTTTCCTTACAGAGACAGATTTTTATCAGCACTCAATTTTTTCCTCGGACACTTTTTGCCTCTGCAATGAAAATTTCTGACATTCCACACTGCTGCCTTAGATTTTACTCAATATGTGTGCACTTGGCCCCTTAAAACCAACTTGCATGAAAAGAAAAAACTGCCATCACTTATGCCAATTTAACCCATTATTGTTTACTGTTTTCCTTCTGCAGCAGGAGGCCGGATGTAACTGATGAGGAGTGCTGACAGCATATTTTTTATCGTCCCTTTACTCAATGCCGAGCATTGGTATGGCCGTGAGAAAGATATTGGTTTACGAGATAAGAATCACAGCTCAGTTTTTGTGACGGCAGGCGGAATTTGCGGGATTAGTTAACGCAGTTTCATTCAACAATGGGACAACTTTTAACGTTATGTGCCAAACATAGCTTTTACATCATCACAGTTTGTGATGCAAGATGTAATTTGTGTCACATTGTGTGAATTTAGCACCACAAATTGTGATGCGATACTACTTAAATTAAACCGTGGTGTGTAAAGAAACTGCTTTTTAACACCTGAACCACATTTTGCATTCTTATAACTAACATATGCTTCCAACTAATGTTAACATAATACATGAATT
>PNEQ01014206.1:19468-37736 GCA_003012365.1 Medauroidea extradentata
TTAACAATTTAATCATGCTAACTTAATTAAGTGCAAGGATGTATACGGCAGGATCCAGCATTTTAGTTTGGGGATGCTGGAAGAGAAATTAACATTAAAACTTTATTCAAAATTTAAATTTTAACTGTTAAAGCAAGATGAAAGTAGTAAATTTTATGGGTCAATTTCATCTGATTTATTTTGTGTTTGGACTCATTTTAAAGAGAAAATAATTTTGAACAACTTTTCTACGTAACTTTTTCTTATATTTTGCTTCGTTATGGTTTTTGAAAATTTCAAGTAGACTCCGAGCTCGCCTCCCTCTGGGATGAGATTTATCTGGCAGGCAAGTCAGAGTTCAGATGCTTGGAGGCATGTGCAGAGATATGCCAGATGCAACTTAGTCAGCAGCCCATTAGGTCGTCTTCGTGGGTGGTAGTGCTCATAGTAGGTTTGTTTGGGCAACCCGAGATTTCTGCGATTTTCCTGCTCTTTTCTTGCAATTTTTCAATTTGAGCGTTCGTCTGGCCGGAAGTGTTTTTTGATAGACTGTTCGGGCGTCGAGAGCACTGCGATTTATCGCAGAAAAAGCAAGCTCTTTCTGCCCTTGTTGTTGAAGAAGAGCAGAAAGCGCAGTGAGATCGAGGGCAGTAGAAATGCGTGAAATTGGAGTTTTTGTTTACAAGTGTGTTTGAAAATTATAGTTTGGTTGAACTGTATTTTCGAAAAATTTTTGCCTATCCTACGAAAAATGTGGGAAACATAGAAAATAATGATAATGATATAGTATGTATTTATTGTAGACTGTAAGAAATAAAAATCCGGTATGATTTTGGTAATTTTGCTCTTTTAGTACAAGCTGTGTTAACCCCAAGTAGATTTTCCGTACAGTGAAATCTCATTACAAAGTACTTGAAGGGAACTTAAAAATTCATGCTTAATATTGAAAATGCTTTAAACTGAACAGTTACTAAATTAAAAACTCTTTGTAGGGGTTTGGAATTATGTACTATATAATGAAAAGTACTTTATACTGAGATTTCACTGTACTAGGCTATGATTATCTAAAACCTCTGGAATTTAGGTACAAGTTAAGTTAATCAGTCGGCCGGTGAGTCTTTATAAAATCAAATCACTAGAATATACTGATGCACATTTATCTTGCTATTAAAAAGAGTGATTTTTTTATTAGGTACTGTAGCAACTTAATCCTGAATGTCATAGGAAATTGAAATGTTGCATGATCAGTGATACTCTTCAACGACACAGTTTTTTAAGAGACTCTACTTTCAAAACTAATTCCGCAGTAGATAGGAAGTGAATTTTTTTGTAATGTGTCTTGATATATAGGCCTAACATACACATACACCCAAATTAATAAATTTAAATTTAGTAGGTAGCAACTTGATTCTGAAGAAAATTCATTTATTTACTCATCAGCTGATTAATATTTGTTGAAAACATTTTGCAGAATAAATTCTTCAGCACCTAAAAATGCCATACTCCAGAAAATTTCTTCTCAAAATAACGATCAGCTGATTGACAAACAACACATTTAGTATATTTTGGCGTTCGACTGGAGCAAGAAAATGGCAGTGCCATTTCTGCTCTTTCGTGTTCCTTACTATTCCCAACCTGCTCTCGGTGGCAGAAATCTCAGGTCGCCCGAACAAACCTAGTGCCGTGCACAGCAGAACTCTGAAAAGGTGGTGATCCGTGACAGATTCATGATGCAGCATATCCCCAATTAATACAATAATAAATAGCTAGATAGTTATTGTGGAGTAAAACACTTTGTAAATTTGTCTGTAACTATGTTATATACTTTTCTTCCATAATAAATGCCAATTAACCAGTTTTCAAATAACTTGGGTCCCATTGTATCACTCCACCGCTTGGCCGAGCAAGTCCGGGTGTCCATCCAGGAAAGTTGGTCGTTGCACGTCAGAGCTGGTAGACAGTCGCAGTCGAGGTGTCATGGCGGGGCAGACAGGAGGTGTAAGGGAGCGCTGGCGCAGGGAAGTAAAGCCTCGGGGGGCGAAATTGCTCTAGCTAAAACTTTATTTCATTTAACTTCATCATTTTCATTCTTTTTTTCTTAAGTAGCACTAGGTGTAACTTGTGTTGCACAATACGTAACCGTGTAGTCATAATTGTGAGCGGAGCAAATATTTACTCGTGAGTACTAAAGTTTGTGAATCGCGGTACTGAGCTACATCCTCTTGTGCTGAAATTCTTGGGCACACACTCAGTAATAACTATATTTTTACGTCACCTGTTATTTTTTTTTTTTTTTTTTTTGCCGTGGGCAACTAGTGTCATGGAACAGATTGGTTATTTTTTTTTGGTAGTTATGCCACTATATTTAACCTTAAAGATAAAAACGTAAGGGACAAAGCTGCTATCCGGGCATGAGTAAAAGAATAAGCTACTGAGCAGTTAGTATCATCATCACTCTCCACTGGTGCAATAGTGGCCACTAATAGAAAGTACATGCAGAACCACTTGTGGGGCTAACACCTCGCCTCAACTGCTGCGTCATAATAAAAATAGCTGGCCTCAACCGTAACTGTGTGTGTCCACTCCACACAGTTCTCGCACTCAAACAAATTCATCATCGATAACGCAGAGAGGAGGCTGATGTGATGTGTCATAGAAGAATCTTTTCCATTCACTTCCTGTAGGTTTAAAATTGGTTGTAGTTAAGCAGAAGTGAACCAACACACAAAATAACTTATTTTTAAACAGTAGTTGTAAGTGGAAGGTCCAAAATTTAGCTTAGAAAAAGAATACATGTCACATCACATTATTTGTAGTAAAATAGGTGCAGAGGAAAATTTTTTTGTAAAACGTTGAGATGCATGCAGTAAACTTTGACTTTGTAGTATACCTCAGTTCTAGTTGGTTCTCTTCTGCTAAACTCCATCCAATTACTATGTTTAGAATCACCACCACTAAAATCATCATAATGCGTCTTCCTTGCACACGTGGCTCAGAATACTGACAATTTATTTTGCAAAGAAGAGAAGTACAGTGAAGTTTCATTATAAAGAACTTCAGTATTAAGAATTTCTCACTTTAAAGTACGTATAATTTAAAACACCCATCTAGAACTAAAATAATGTAAAATGTGTTAAGTTTAAAGAAGTTTCAGTATAAAGTACATAATTTTCTTTGTTTTTCATGTTCGTTATAATGAGATTTTACTGTACAGTACTTAAATGATTACTGGATGGATGTGTGAAAAGGATAGGTGGACTCAGATTAAAGAAGTAAACCAGCTTATAAGATGAGGGGTAAAATATTTTACGAACTTAATCAAAATGTAGATTTTTATCAGAACTTTCAAATCATCTATAAAAAAAATTTAGTACAAAATGGTGATTTAAAAAAAATTCCGTAAATAGTCCATTATCTAACATTATTTCATGCAGAACAAAATATAATACCAGTTCTGTAAACATAGCAGTCCACAAAAATTATATAATTTTACAATTTAATGAGAGTAAATTTAAGTATTTCACATACATATAACCAGGGGCATGAACTTTTTGCAGAAAGAATTTTGCCCCAGTTTGTTTCAGAGCCTTACATTCACAACTGTAATTTTGCTTCATAGTCAGTGATTGGATGTTTTAACTCTTACGTGTCTCGAGGTCCTACCCGCAAATCACAGATGTGTGCTGTTGCAGTAACTTTTTGAGATTGGTACAGTCGATTGTGTCAAAAAGACACACTGCCTATAACCTCCTTGAAGCATAACTGCAGATGTGCACGTAAGGGGCTGAAACAAACTGAGGCAAAATTCTTTTCGCGAAAAGTTCATGGCCCTACAAATAACTTACAATATTGTTGATCACAAGAATATTTCTCTCTAACAACAGGAGCTAAGTTAAAAATCATGTTGTGTGGGAACTCATTGTTCACAATTACAGTAAAGTGTGGAGACTTATAATTTTTTTGCAGTTTTTTTATATAATGTCAACCCCGAGTAAATTATATTGCAATTATTGAGTCCAGATAATATTATAAATATACCATTAGCTAATTATTACTCAGGGTTGTCACTTATAAAATGACATTTTCTTTGAAATCTCCCACATGTCAATCCACATTCTGGTACAACAGCTTTTTTTTTTGTGCTCAAAAATGTTTAACTTTTTTTTCCCCCACATAGCTCAACATACGTATGTGGACTTACAATTTTTTACAATACACATTTTTAACAGTCAAACAAAACTTTACACTGAAGACCACTGTGGTGATTATAAGAAAACACTGTACCTTTATTCCAGTATAACTAAGTACATATTTAGTGAATTGTGCCTATACTGGATCCCATACTAAAGACAGTCGTCACATTCAAACAAAACATTTTTTTAAATTTTTGTCTCTTCAAATAAAAAAAATAATTTCTGTGCTTCTTTCTGCAATATACTATGTACAAACTTTCAGGCATCCTAGGTAATTATTTTGCTCCCTGATATAATTTCTCAATCAACAGGCAAGGTCCTATCAGTAGACATGTAATTTTTACATGTCACATGTATGAAACAACCGTTTGGAAAAATTCCAGCAACAAACATGTATTCACAAAGAGCTCACAGTAAATTCCTAATTTCAAACTACAATAAACAGTTGCTACAGTAGCATAAATGGTGAGGAAACATGTCCTGGCAATCATAGTTCCCTATGTGTACAACCAAATTAAGTAGAGAACAATTCAGTATATGTCGTAACCTTTAGCATTGGGGACACTCGTGCTAGCTGGCTGAGAGTAGTAGTGATATTTCACAAAATTATGTGTACGACATTTACAATGAATGCTTTGTGGCGGTACTATTTACCTTTTCGTACACACAAAATTTTAACGATGCTGCTTAAACTCAGTTGCTAGGAGCACTATCATTACCTGTCACCAAATAACTACCTCAGTACTAAAATTTGTTACAACTCACATTTCTAATTGTGTAGTAGTGTGTGATACAACACACATTGGTACTAAAAGTTAATTTTCAATTATATACAGTATCCCTTTCATAAATGATAGGGAGCGGTTGCTCAGCATCTATTTTTTCAGCAACAGTTACGGTCTATGTACAGTAGTAATATTGTCTTAATATATACCTACATACAACTATTTAGATGATTAATTCTTTTCATAGTATCAATTTTCTGAAGTAACTAATTTGACATGAAAATAATATTTACATTTCTAGGCCAACAATCTAATAAACTTAGTTCAAAAGTCTGGCAAAGTAGTAGTTATTTGTAAAAGTACAGTTTTAAATTTACCATACTATATTTTACTAGTAGATGGTCATATTTAGTGATGTGCAACACAGCATTTGGTATTTCTCTTGTATTATCGTCTTACGTTCAATGCACACACAATTAAGACAAGTTCATAACTTTTATCAGAAATATTTTCGGAGTTCGATCTTCCTGTGAGCACAAAACTGGAACACTAGTCATTGTAAAAGGATTATTAAAAAGAAATTACACGTTGCTTGTTGTAAAGTAGTAAAAATCATTTTAAATTGTATGACAACTTTGGTTTAGATACATCTTATTAGTTAAAATGTAACAAAAGTCTGTCGAGCACATTTTAAAAGTATTCCTTGAAATTGTAAACTTTTACAGTAGTTCTAGACATACCGCAGTAAATTCTTTGCTTTCATTATTGTCATGTAATATTTAATAGTCCTGCTTGCATTTCTAATCATATTAACCCACACATGGCTACTCGCTCATGTCAACTTAGTAGCATCTCTGGGACACCACCACCATCATCATCATCATCATCAGGGGTTGTTACGTTGAAGGTGGTACGATGCGGCCTGGCACCACGTGGTGAGTGGTATGGGAGATGGTGGTTACAGAGTACGGAGGAGGTGGTGTGTCCGGACAATTCTGTGCTACTGGAGGCCACAGCGATAAGTTGCCTGGGAAATCTGTGGAAAAGAACCTTTTCACAGTTGAGCTGTTCACCACATTGTGGTACACTATTCACAAGTAGGTACCGTGGTACTCCCCGACGCTAATAGGCCAGGCTCAAGTTTAGTCTTTATTTAGTCTTTGGCTGACTTAAGAGGGCGTGGCACATAATTCAACGCTAAACGCATTAATCTATAACTATACGTTTCTTGAAACCAATTTGCGAAAGTTAAACATAGCAATCCTAGACAATACTTTTAGCCAACATTTTAAACACAATTGTTTCCAGTGTTACAAACTTCTGAGGCACCTCGTGAATTTAACTGCGGCGCAGGAAATCACGCGTAACAAATTAGTAATTCTGGATAAATATTTACTCATAAAGTTGGCAAATATCATTATCTAGGTTTGTCATTGAGTATTTTATCCATATTGGCTTCAAAAAAACATAGGAATCAATTGACGTTTTCAGCGTTTGTTTATCTACTACGCACTTTTAACTACTCACATAAGAATAACATCATGGGGCCACATTTTCAATAAGTTTAATCGTAATACACCCTTTTCCTTCACAGTACAAATAAGCTGTGTTAACTTATTTTACCTCAAACTGAATAAAGTATGTATGTACTTCATTACTGTATAATGTATTATTAGAGTACTGGAATTCCATAATTGGTAATATCACAATGCGGTACATTTATGTGAAAGCTACATTGTTTGTGCAACTTGCCTGGAAGTTTAAGGCAATTACGTATACCTGAAGTTATTCATGGTCTCTAATAATATTATGGAATGGAAGAAAGGGGTTGTTATACACAAAGGATACAAAATGTAAGACAGTTGATGCAGCTTGTAGCAGAGCAGAAAAACATTTTTTTATTAATTTTCTATATTCACATTCTCCCTACCCGGCCCTTCTCATATCCATTTATCCTTCACCCACCGCACTGTCCATTGTTGTACCATCTCTAGCTCACGCACCTTCAATTCCATATATGGGTCCACGCTGCTGCTGTATACTCTTAACATTAGCAGTAGCATTGTAATATATTAATTTTACTTCACAGCACTACTTACTCTCTTCAGTAACACTTCCTGCCACCTTCCTTCCTTTGGAAACTACTCACTCTATCTGCTTTCTCCACTCTACGTCACCATGCAACAATATCCCTAGCTACTTATATTCTGATGCTTCCTCTATCACCTGCCCTCCCCATCTCTATACGTCCATACTGATTGGTCATTTTGATATAAAAATTGAGCGAATATAGTTTTATCACTCCCAGAGAATAACAATAACTTTCTTTCTCATAAACCGAGCAATCATCATCTATCTCACGTTTGTCATCATTTTGTTCTCCTCCATCCACAATCATACCTGCAACTTGTTCCATTCACCCACATCTACATATAAAACACAGTCTTTGGCAAAAAATCTCGTTTACCAACCACCCTCGACCCCTTGTCCTTTGCCATTACTGTAAACAACAAAGGGGCTCAACATGCTTCTCTTTAGAACCCTTTGATGTAATCTCCCTCTTGCGATAAGAAATCTCATAATTTTATCCTCATTCCTTGAAGAGTCCTCTATAACCTTGTGTAACAGTAATTCACTAACTTTAAGTTCTTTATTAACATCCTGTGTGGTACCTCAAAGTCAATGAAGCAGACATCCACCTGCTTCCCTTTAACTGCTTGTATCAGGTCCTTCAACAGTCCAGCCAGCTAGTTCTCACTTGAATAACCCATCTTAAATCCGTGTTGATATTCCTGCAACCAGTTCCTATCCTTCATAACCTGCACTGCATACTGGACCACCAGTCTCTCCATAATTTTCTCAGTATCCAACGTAAAACACTGATTTGTAGCTATCAGGCCTTACCCTGTTCTCCCTCCCCTTGTTTGAATATTGGTACCACAAATGCCTCCCTCCAATCTTATGACAACTTACCCTCCTCCAATGACCAGTGAAATATTACTTCTAAATATTATAAAAACTTTCCTCCACCAAATTTTATAGTGCCATTCGCTATATCATCTGGTCCCATCGCCAATAATGCAATTTAACCCTTATTGATTTTCTACCTCTTACTTCCTAATGTATATGTAGTTAGCTTCTTAAGAGGCTCCCGGTCTCCCCTAGCTTCATAATTCCAAAAGTCCTGCTCCTCAAACAAATTGACAAGTACTGGACCAACAGCAGTTCTGCCTTATCTTTATTAGTCGTTGCAGTCAGCCTTACATTTCAAATATGGCATTCCTCTCCCCCTCCCTTTACTCCTCCATTATATTCATTAGTTAAAGGGCGTGGTCTACCACAATTTTCATCAGCATTTTTAAATTTTTTATTCGTACCAGGCATTTTTTTCTTATTTTAGACATAAAATGTGACTAAATTTGGCTCTTATGAAATTTTTATATATCTCATAGTTTTCACGTAATGGCTTGTTGAAGTCATATTTTGCATGTTTCCGTTTTAACGACTACACTAAAACCAACTGATATACCAAACTCGAAAAATCACAGTGGATAAAGACATTGCAGGCTACAATGTCATGCTCACAAAAATAAAGAATAAAAATTAATTTGTATTTTTAAAAAATGCTGAAACTGAAAATAAAAATTTTAAAAATTCAAAACTTTTTTTAAAAAATAAATAATTTTTATTCTTTATTTCTACGAGCATGACATTGTAGCCTGCAATGTCTTTATTCACTGTGATTTTTTTACTTTGGTATAGCAGTTTGTTTTAGTGTAGTCCTTAAAACGGAAACATGCAAAATATGACTTTAACAAGCCATTACGCTAAAACTATGAGAGATGAAAAAATGTCATAAGAAACAAATTTAGTCACATTTTGTGTCTAAAATAAAAAAAAAAATATCCGGTACAGATAAAAAATTTAAAAATGGTGATGAAAATTGCGATAGCCACGCCCTTAATAATTCTTCCCCTCCCTAATTTTTCTTTCTAGCTTCATTCCCATCTGCCTCATCAGTTCTTTAGTTGTTGCCATCCCTTTCTTCCTCCATTTTACATGTATCTACCTACACACTTCCTCTTTAATTTTTTTACTTCCAGTACTTAATACGGTGGTTCCCCTCAGCACAAATTCTCTTCCACTGTATAAATGTTACCATCATTCCATCAATTAGCATCCTTAATTCACTCCACAAGATTTCTACACTTTCCACTTTAGACCACTAATCTATCCCTTAGAAAGATTTGTGCCTCCAACTTATTTCCTAGCTCCTACTGCACTGCCACACCACTCTACCATTATCCTGTTCAGCCATTTCCCCCCTCCCCCAGCCGCCAACTCCACAATTAGAACATTGTGATCACTGATTTTTTTTTAGTATTACCACACCAACAATAGCATTCCCAGACCTGACTAACACCACTTCTAGTACGGACCCCACTATTTCTTCATTCCATTGAGTAAGTTCCTCTACTGTCTGCACCAACACTCTGTTCACTAACTGTGCTGCCATTCTCTGCATCACGTTACCCATCCCTTCTGCTAACTCAATCCACTGTACACCTGGCATATTCAGGTCCCCTGCCACAACAACCCACTGTCTGTCTCTGAGTCTATCAATCTTGTCCTTTATCATCTCAATTGTATTCCACTCTTGTCTTGGTGTCCTGTATGCATCATTCAAGTATTGTGATAGTTCTGCCAACCCCGGTTACTTTTTAATTCCATTACTTTCTCTCGTTCACTAATCCACCCCTTACACACACCTTTAATCCTCCTTCCCACCCTTTATATTCCACATTTCTTCTGGAGATTGTAAATTTATCCTGCTTACATTCCCTGTTTAGCCACGTCTCCACTGCTGCTACTATTACATTCACCCCATATCCTTCACTCTTTCCCCACAAACTATCAAACTTGCCATGCACACTCCTACAGTTAATTACCATGATTTTCATTGCATTCTTCTGGTTTTTAATTCTACGTTGTTTGCCCCTATTCTCCTCCACTTTATCTCTCCTCTTGTTATCTCTTCCAGTCTCCTATACTTCAGAAATCCAGTCATTACACTGCCCGTTCACTGAATGCTATTGGTAAAGCCATGATTTTATGGCGAAAAGATTTCTTCATCAATTAGTTTCAATGCCTTATGTGCACGTCTGCAGCTCTGCTTCATAGTCAGTGATTGGATGTTTTAACTATCACTAGTCTTGGGTTCCTACTGGCAAATCACATAGGTATGGTGCCGCAATTGTCTTACTCTGATTGGTGCAGTCAAATGAGAGCCTAGTCTGAACAAAGACACTGCAAATAACCATGAAGCACAGCTGACAATGTTCACATAAGGCATTAAAACAAAAGGGTGCAAAAAATGTGGCTCTAACTATGGGAGATCCAAAGAAAAGTGACTGACATTTGGTAGTGAATTTCTGAATCTTCAGAGTGGTGATACCAACTGTGCATTCTCTATTTTTTCAAGTGCGTAGCAAAGAAATTTAATTTCAATAATAGGAGGTAAAGCACTATTCTCCGTAGTAAAAATAAAAGAGTTTTATTAACATGTTCCTACCGACAGTTCCAAAAAGAGCATTGTCGAAAGGTAACAATGTTAAAATATTTTAATGAGTATTCATTCTTACCCATAGCACCTTTTGTCGAACTAATTGAATTCATGGTGGTCTTGGCCTCCAGGCCGGAGCTGCATCTGATTGGTTGTGGTAACTGATGTTTCACCAAACATTTCAGTTGGGATCTTCAGGGTCTCAAGGCAGCTTCAAGGGTCTTGAGGCTACCTTGAGACCCTGAAGATGCCAACTGAAAGGTTCAGTGAAACATCAGTTACCACAATCACTCAGATGCAGCTACAGCCTGGCAGCCAAAACCATCACGACAACAGCCACAAAAGCCTACACACTTCTAATTGTAATCATATATGTATTTCGGTATTATATCTGAACTTACTCCGTTCAAACTGTTTACTTTATTTACATTATCACTGGTTACAAAAATTAAGTACTAACAATGTTAGGCCTACTCTTGTCCGTTTACATAATTATCAAACTGTTAAAATTATATACTGGTTTAGTGATATATGTTTTGTAGGATTAAATTGTGAATCTTATTTTATTTTTTTTAACAGGTTAGGTGAAAATTATGAATTTGCATTATCCCTGCATTTGTATAAAGTACTAGCAGTCCCCCGCAGCTTTGCTCGCGAACATTATTCATAACTGATAATATTTACTTTAATTGAAAAAAACCTCTGTCACCAGATTGGTACTTCAGTCATCAAGTGTTAGAATGACAAAGCTGCAAGTTGAGCTAACTCTGCAGCAGAATAAGTAGCTATAGCTGACCACGCGAAATGCTTTCTTTCGTTTGTCCCTGCCAGTAACAGCGACTTCACCTGGGCTTTATTTATGTCCCTGAAAATGTGACATTGTGGGGTTGTTATAGACACTTAAATGTAAGATGTTAATCGAATGAAAAATGTATTATTTACCCTGTGCATAACCATTAGTGACGGTGCCCTCTATTACATATTTTCAAAATATTCACTTGAAGTTTAATATCATTAGAAAGTTTTGGCGGGAAAGGTTTTGCGGAAATGTATTTGATGCCCCAACTTTGGGATTAGTGAGATAATATATTATGTCAGCTGATGTTGTCCAGGGACCTAAGTAAAAAGTGAGCTGCATAATCCATTTTACCCCTTCTGAACAACTACATGCAAATTGCACTAATTCAATCTGCTTTGCAGTTTTTGTGTGTCAAAACTGAACGTTTGCACGCAGCTTTTAATGGAATGCGAGCCCAGAGTTTCTCGGACCTGAGCTACAAACAACTGCATCACATAACGTCAAAATAATTCATGAAAACAAATTTAACTTAAAAATAAAATATTCATGCCCTGGGCTCATAGAGATTGTACAATACCATGCCTCGATGTGTTTCTGTACCATGAACTCTTGTATAACTTATTTCTCGCTGGTCGTACATGCTTTTCGGACTGTCTGCCTTGAAAGTTCACAAACTTAGTTTTATTCTTAATAATCAAGCTATCTCATAAAGTATAAAAAAAACTTACATATAATTTTTTAAATACTAATGTAAGCATCACTCTGACGCGAACAACACCTCAATATCTCTACTGGTTAGATAGATATCATGGGTTGACGGAACACAAATTTTGCGCTTTTTCACCCTTTTGGGTGTCGAATTTCAAAATACTTTAATTTCACATCTTAGACATATGTATAAGTATCCATTTGAAGTGCAAATCACGACAGTAGCCTGTTCAATCGAATCAAAAACGATCATATATTAAAAAACACATATGACCCCTGACCAGTACTGAGAGTTCGAACTTCAAAAAATCTAAAAACTATTTTGCGATTATTTTTGGAATAATTATCCTGAAATAAAAATTAACAGCACATCTCGACAGATTCGATAAATATCGAGGATTTATCTAAAACACGTTACAGGTCTTTTCACCTTCTAACACAGTGAAATTCGAAAAACCCTTGAATCACATTTTAGAATACTTAACTGGTATCTATTAGACGTGAAGAACACGACAATAGCCCGTTCGGTTTAAGATATATTGACGATTAATTAAAAACACATTTCATCATTTTTCACACCTTTTTGCCTCCTTAGGTGGGAAATTTCGAAAAATCGTGAAATAACTTTTTAGGTATTTCAGTAAGCTTCAATCTTAAACAAAAATCTCGTCGCTATATAAAAATAATGGAATCTATATATATATATATATATATATATATATATATATATATATATATATATATATATATATATATAAAAAATATATATATATATATATATATTTATTTATTTATTTATTTATTTTGATTGTGAATCGAAAACACATTTTACCTTTTTTTTAACCTCTTTGGGGCCGAATTCGGAAAATATATTTTAATGGTATATGGGATATTTACAAAAGCATCAATCTAAAGCAAAGAGCACTGCGATATCTCGATTGATTCGATAGATATAGAGGAATAATCATAAACACATTTCATGTATTTTCACCTCCTTAATTAAAGAATTTCTAAACGTCTTCGAGTCCTGTCTTAAACATTTGTATACGTAACCAAGTGATGTAAAAATCAAGACGATAGTCAATTGTGTTTCAGTGGTATAGACAATTCATAAAAAACACACTTTGCCCATTTTTACTGCTCAGGGGTTGAATTTTATACAAATCCTAAAACTACTTGTTGGGTATTTACGTACGCAACATTTTTAAGTGAATACCAACTTTCTATCCCGAAGGGTTCATATATATATATTGATAGTTAATCATAAACACATTTAAGATCTTTTCACCCCCTTAAAAGTTGAATTTCGAAAAGTCCTGAAATTGGCTAATTTGCATTTTTATGAGTGTCCTATTAACGTAAAAGTCACACTGATAGACCGTCGGGTTCAAATTCTATCGACTTTTCTTCGGAAACACACTTCACCCCTTTTCACCCCCTTAGAGGTCGAATTTCGAAAAATCCCTTTTAAGTGCTTGCCTACAACCTGAGAGGAACCCCCACAAAAAATTTCACAGTTCTAGGTCCAGTGGTTTGGGCTGCAGTTTGTCAGTCAGTCAGTGTTCATTTTTATATATAGAGATTACTTGGAATAACAATAACATTTGTATTAATGTGTTTGAACATAGCTGCATGAATTAACCTTTAGGCAGTCTGAAAGGACAGTTTTGAGTATACAAAATATTTAATCGATTTTGTAGTGTAGCAAAAAGGTTATGTGTATATTGTATTTTCATATTTTTTCTTGTAAGTTACCGTATTTTGGCATTTATACTTGGTACTAAAAGTTTTTGTGAAGAATTCAGAAAATTAATTTATTTTATTCCCATAATTATTACTGTGCCTCATTGTAACAGCGCGAAGACACACTGTGGCAGTTGGTTTGACGTTAATTTAAAAATGTCTGCAAGGAGAGGATCTACAGCTAGTGCACCAGTGCACCACTGACACATACCAACATTGGCAACTATGCAACGTGAGCGTGGCAGACACAGAGAGTGACCCTGCACAGCTGCTGTTGCCACGCCTCCCCACACGCTTTCCAAGTCTCTTCCACTTATCAGTGTCGCCTGATGCCAACACGTGACTTATCTTCCCTTCAATGATATTCATATAAATTTCCTTTGGTTTTTTTTAAATCTGATACCGATACATACTGCTTACGAGAATACCGTGAATTTGTTTATTAATCTCCAACCCAGACTACTGTTGTTTTAACAGTTGCGAAGGCTATCGAACTAGCAGTGAAAAACGGGTGGAGATTAGATCAATTTCAACCGCCGAAGCAATAGGCTACCTAATTAAGTACAACTCCATTATTGCTTTTAAGGGCCACAACAATTAAAGACAGTGTTGTTGTTTTATCTTTCTTGCCCACATGTACACTCCCTACAAAACACTAGACACCTAATAATATTATTACACACATTATATTACAGTACTTGCACCTGCCAATCATCCAAAGACAACTTAGTGTTGTGTATCTTGAGCGCTAAGCACCGCTTGCTTGCCTTGGAACAATCCATACAAATGTACTCACACCCCGACACTATCTCAAGATAGTACAGGAATGCCAGGATAGGTCTGGTTGGCTACACTTCACAGTAATAAGAATGAGTTTAGTAAATTACCTGGTGGAGGAGTATAGGGAGGCGGCTGATCCATACTCAGGCTGTGTATGTACGACCGCTGTGTTACCACCACTGTTGGCTGAGACATATCTGCAACATAAAACACACATCACTTCTTTGCAGTCTGCTCTACAGCATAAAGTTTTAGGTTTACGCTTTATTACCATAAATACAATGTATAAACAATAACAATACAAATATGTACAATATGTAACACTACAGCCAAACTATGTGACGAATAACATCACTTATGCTAATAATTGGGCCATTGCAGAAGGAACTGAGACTGTAACATCATCATCAGTTTAGAATCTAGCTACACTAGCATAATGCTGTAGTTATCACAGCCAAAGATCATGAAGTGTGGTCGCTGGCGACATTGATTAACTAGCTTCCACACACACACAACTTCAAGTTCAAATTCTGTATCTGAAAAATTGTTGTTCATATATTTGTTGGTGTTAAGGTTTTTATTAATCCTGAAGGTAAATTACTGACTTTTTCTACAAATAACACTGTTGCAACAAAGGTTGTGGGAAAACTATAAAAGACCAACTAACCTGTACATCATTATTTTTTCATTTACAAGCACTAGCAGTTTAATCAATAATATATTCTTGACTCCCATAAGAATCATAGTTTTTGACCATTTTGAAGGCTTAACGGACGTGACTCATATGCTCTTTGTCCCCTCCTCCAAATATCAATACATCATCAAGCAAAAGTACTGTATCTTGTATGCCAGCGAGCAAGGTCTCCATCAACCACCGAAATATGGCTAGACCACTACTGATTCCAAATGGTAACCTCTTAACCTTAAACAACCCTTTCATGGTACCTAAATTAAGAAGATCAGCTGTTACATTGTCACCACTTACCTACAAATATGCTTCTTCTAAATCCAGCTATGAGAAGAGCTGTCCTCCCTTCAGTACTGCTAGCGCCTCACTCATAGTGGGCAACAGATAAACACAAGTGGCACATACACCGTTTACAGTTCCTTTATATGTAGTTTCCGCAAAGCCAGATGGTCCCGTCATTCTTCAAGAAGGGTATGACTGGTGTTGCCCAGTCCGAAAAGTACACTGGTTCACAAACCCCCTAACGCACTGCCTAATCTCTCTATTTCCTCAGTCACCATGTCCCTCAGTGCAAACGGTACTGGCCAGCTCTTCTTAAATACAGGGTTACAGTCTGGCAGGACTCTGATTGTAACTTGTGGTTCTACATATTTCCCCAGCCTGTTCACTAGCAAAAAGTAACTCCAGGCATTTTTAGGTCTGTTGAACTTTTATGAGAAGTTTCTCCATAACAAGCTTGTAGTATTAGAGCCACTGCGAAGATTTTTTTACGCAAACGCTCAGTGGTGCTGGACAGAAATGCACCGCAAGGAATTTAAAGATGCCAAACAGCTTCTACAACCAGAACAGGTCCTTACACACTATAAACTAAATAAACCCTTAGTTTTAACTTGTTATGTTTCAAAGTATGGTGTAGGAGCCGTGCTGGCCCATGCATGACCTTGAAGCTGCCCCAAGGTACTAGAGGTTTCTGGTGATGGGTTCGATTGCTGAGTAGGAACAGTGTGTTTCTCTAGAAGTTATTTCAAGTAAGAGAGAGCATGATAGACTGGTTATTCTTCTAGAGAGGGCCATCATAGAGCTAACCTTGACCCAGTGAATTACTAATGAGCGAGCCAACAAGGAAGAACTCTAGCATGCTAGTTCAAGGGGGTCAATCTCTCATAAATATGGGAAGGCAGATGTCACTCGCCTTAGACAGGAATTCAGGAGGTATTTATATTAAGTGATTTAATGAAAGGAGAAGAACAAAGTGGTTCAATTTCACAGGGTGAGTATATGCAAGACCACAAGCTACAGTCACTTGGAACTTTACAATGAATGTAACAATTTCTTTGGCACTTGCCTACACTCAATTCTTGGGCAATTCACAATTGGTCAAGACATATTACAACAGGAGATACAACAATAGTTAAGACATCATTATACACAACAATAGGTCACAACAACTAGTTCAACAGGGCACTTTGGGCCGTACGACAAAACTGACTGGACAGGGCGCTTCGAGCCATTTAGATACTAGATTAGAAAGAAGGCCTTGCCAGTGGCAGGGGTGGTCTTCTCTTTGACCTCGAGAGCTTTATAATATTCTGTAGCCTCTTTGATAGCGCATGTGACTGGGCCGATAACTTTTACTAACAATCTGGCACTGCGGCCGGTACAAATATTCTACTAAGTCTTTACTGGTACACATTAAATAAAGAGTGTCTTCTAATAACTGGGAAGTGCACGACAACACTTTAACTGGCATCAAGGGTACATGGAGATAGAGACATTCAGGCTTGAAGAGCGTGAAAGTTAGGTCTCCACTGTAAGCTAAGTAATAAGCCAAACACACACATGCAGCTCGGGCGTTTACACTGAGTCATCCTGGCATCAATTAAGGTAGCTCAGTAAGGATTGGGAAAGATGCAGACTCTGGCTCCCTGATTCAGGTAGAAGTTGTCCGTGGTTGTAAGGTACAGAGGTGGTTGTAAGGTACAGAGGTAGAGGTAAGGGGAAGGATGCAGACTCTGGCTCCCTGGGTCAGGTAGCAGTCGAGCATGGTTGTAAGGTATAGAGGTAGGTGCGTGGGGAAGAATGCAGATTCTGACTTCCTGGGTGAGGCAGTGGTCATTTGTGTTTTTAAGGTACAGAGGTAGATGCATGGAGAAGGATGCAGACTCTGGCTCCCTGGGTCAGGTAGCAGTCGAGCATGGTTGTAAGGTATAGAGGTAGATGCGTGGGGAAGGATGCAGATTCTGACTTCCTGGGTGAGGCAGTGGTCATGTGTGGTTTTAAGGTACAGAGGTAGATGCATGGGGAAGGATGCAGACTCTGGCTCCCTGGGTCAGGTAGCAGTCGAGCATGGTTGTAAGGTAAGGTATAGAGGTAGATGCGTGGAGAAGGATGCAGATTCTGACTTCCTGGGTGAGGCAGTGGTCATGTGTGGTTTTAAGGTACAGAGGTAGATGCATGGGGAAGGATGCAGACTCTGGCTCCCTGGGTCAGGTAGCAGTCCAGCATGGTTATAAGGTATAGAGGTAGATGCGTGGGGAAGGATGCAGATTCTGACTTCCTGGGTGAGGCAGTGGTCATGTGTGTTTTTAAGGTACAGAGGTAGATGCATGTGGAAGGATGCACATTCTGACTTCCTGTTTCAGGTAGCAGTCGTGCGTGGTTGTAAGGTATAGAGGTAGATACGTGGGGAAGAATGCAGACTCTGGCTTCCTGGGTCAGGTAGCATTCCTGGGTCAGGTAGCAGTCGTGCATGGTTGTAAGGTATAGAGGTAGATACGTGGGGAAGAATGCAGACTCTGGCTTCCTGGGTCAGGTAGCATTCCTGGGTCAGGTAGCAGTCGTGTGTGGTTGTAAGGTACAGAGGTAGATACGTGGGGAAGAATGCAGACTCTGGCTTCCTGGGTCAGGTAGCATTCCTGGGTCAGGTAGCAGTCGTGCGTGGTTGTAAGGTATAGAGGTAGATACGGTAGGAAGGATGCACATTCTGACTTCCTGGGTGAGGCAGTGGTCATGTGTGTTTTTAAGGTACAGAGGTAGATACGTGGGGAAGAATGCAGACTCTGGCTTCCTGGTTCAGGTAGCAGTCGTGCG
>PNEQ01014207.1:0-19029 GCA_003012365.1 Medauroidea extradentata
TAATGTTCGTTTTGTTTATTGCATAATAAAATGCGTATTTCAGAGTAACTACGTCGTTCTGATTTACACGTAAAATATCATTTACAAGACCAGAATATCAAATGCTCAGAAATGTGGCCAAATCTCAACAGACGCAATTCGTATGGGTTATGTAATTATGGAGCAGTCCTTGAATGACGTGGAGGGTTGAACTAGTGGTTACCGAGAAAGCTTGCTAATCAGAAGCATCGTCCTAGAACCATACATTGAACCTGGCACTAGGTGGGAGCGAACAACTCATTCAATACCATGGCCCCATTAAACTGTCAAACCTGTGTACTTGAAGTGCTGGTAGACTTCACAAAGTGTGCGTTGTTGCTACGTCAGAACAAAATGTGTACCTCAGTACAGATCACAATCTTGTGCATCACTTTTCAGGCATTTGTCAGCCTCTGTGACCCTAAGTGTCCTATATCATTTTACTCGTCTCAATGTCCTCTACAACGCTACAGCAGGTTGTAAACGTTATTCAGGGACACCCTGTATAGTAAAATTTTTTTATGTCTCATAGTATTTATTGTGAGTATATACTGTATTATAATGTTAATCTTTTAATACAATGCTTAATGTGCACATGGTTCGTGGCCGAAATTCGAAGAGGAAGAAATGGGTCAAGGAGCATATTATCCTAGCTGTAAAAGCAGGTAGTATGGAGGAAACACGATATTAAAGGAATAGCCTTCCAATTAGTCATTGTCAGTGGTATCAAACACCCATTATCTGAAAAAAAAAAAAAATTAAGCAGCTGGGAAGAAATGGATAGCTTCCTTTTTGCAGCACAATCCATAGTCGTCTTTACGGGTTCCCCAAGGTATTTCTCATGCCAGAATAAAAGGTCATAATCCTGAAAACACGCAGAAAACATTTTCAAACTGTATGAGACAGAGTTTAATAAAATTAAAGGATGTGCCCACAGAATATACAATGTCGATGAGATTGGGATAACTGTGGTACAGCAAAGAACTGAAAATGTCGTAACACTTAAAGGAAAACAAGAAGTCGCTGCATTGATATAAGCTATGAGGGGGTCACTCATAACTGTAGTTACTTGCATGAATGCAGCTGGTTCTTTTGTTCCTCCATTAATTGTGTGGCCCAGGAAGAACACGAAAATCGAGCTCATGGATGGTACATCAGCTGGTGTTATTTGGTGGTGCCACCCCTCGGTGTGGATTTAGTCCGACTTGTTCACCAAGTGGTTTTTTCATTTTATTGATTTCACTTAGCCATTATTTGAATACCCAGTTCTCCTTGTTCTTGATGGCCACTATTCACACATCCCGAATGTCTATGTCATAAGAATTACTAGAGAGAACCATATTTCAGTTATTTGTATCGTTTCTCACAGTTCACACAAAATACAGTCACTCGATGTTTGTTTCATGAAGCTATTGAAAGCCTATTACGCTTCAGAAATACAGTCCTTTCTAAGGAACAACAACTCTAATCGTATCGTAACACCATTATTGGTGGTAAAGTTGTTAGGTGCAGCAGACCAGCAAGCTGCAACAATGGAAATTGCTGTTGATGCATTCCGCAAAACAGGATTGCATCCTATCAACAGAGATGTGTTTCGTGAATGTGACTTTGTTGTTCATAGCCAACCAACTCCGGGGCAACATCTTGATACCAACAGAGCTGCGCATGCCGCCTTCTGATGCAGTTCCTTCTAATGATCCCTATGTTAAACCTGTACCTATTGCTCATGCTTATTGTGCTGGTCGTACTAATGCTACCCATGTTCTGCATGTGAACATTTCACATGCTTCTGGTGCAGATCCTTCCATATGGTCTCATATTAGGAGCCCTGTTTTCAGTCCTGCCAAATCGCAGTGTTTTGTTTTATTGTACAATAAATTACTATTTTACTTTCGATATCAATTAAAAAAATTGCACTTCTGAGTAAACTATTTAGAGTGATAGTGTACAAGTTCAAATTTCATTTATGTTCACATTCTGAAAAATTATGAGCTTATTACAAAATCGCATTTGATGCACATGAGTGTAGTATCAACCTGATGAGTTAATCCTTTCAGTTCCCCGTTGTAATGAGGGTTAACCTTTTGAGACTTGTGCAACTACAACATGAGTCCCTGACATGAAAGTGTCTTTTAAATGGTCTTCATGCAAGAGCCTCTTTCATCAGCCCTCTGAAGCTCCACGAGAGACACCTATGATGATCCTGTAGATATATACCGAGAATCCCTAAATCGTTTTCGTTTACCAATGTACTATTTTACTAATATTGTTTAACACATCATTCAGAATTATGAGAAGTTGTACAATGAACAGCATGTCTTTCATGCATAAACACAATTCGAAAACAACAGCGCAGATTCCATAGCAGCATGTGAAAATTATTCTCATATACACAACCAAATCCCTAAATATGATTGCCGGTACTAGCACTCGAGAATGTCCGCATAAAGTTTCTGAACAGTCAAGCTACAATTCACCGAGAAGAAATACTAAATTGCATTTCGAAGAAAAAAAATATTCAAAAGAACAAAATTAATATGTTTAAAGAATTCTTCGGATGTCTTTAAAAAATATTACTGTATCATTATAGAGAACCTTGTATGCTTTCCCTCAACAAGTAACGAAACTAAAGCAAACTCAAAGAATGTTCATGTAAAAAAAAAAACACATTGCTTGCTGAAACTCTCTTCAAGCTGGCTGAATTGTAGTTGACTTCTGATCAGAACCACACAATGAGGGTAAATTCTTAATTTATTGAAACCATTTTATATCCTCCACAGTACTTATGAAGGGAAATTAATTAACTATGCTATTCCGGGAATATTATAAATTCGGACGGGCTTTTGGAAGCGAAATGTGAAGCAATACTAGATCAAACTGCAAGCTAAATATTTTACGTTCAAAAGGATGCTCTGAAAGATGTTGCTATTTCCCACTTTTGCACAAATCTACTTAAAAGATTTTTGCGACTATACAGAGAAAATATTTTGTATTTTTACTGTTACAGCACTTTGTCTTAGATGATCAAGGGTTCTCATAAACTGCTGCTAACTTTAGAGAAAAGAAACGAACAAGCATTTGTTCGCACATTACCTCAAGTGACTGAAAAGTGATACAGATACTAAAGATTTTGGTGTATATTTTGAAAATGAATGCGCGGATTCTATAAATCGCTGCGCTTATCGCTACCGTCTACATGCTGGACTGAACACGAACATGCACTCATAACGAATGCATGGGGTTCTAAACGACTGGACAGTGCATTTCATATATTAAGAGGGTGGTTCACCAAAATTTCTTTTTTCGATTTTTTTTTTCTATTTTTATATTTATAATCGATAGTGTTTATTTTGTTGGCATATGCAGTGACTATGTTTTGTTGTCTTGAAATTTTTTTACCTTTCATAGTTTTTGCATAATTGCATTACATAGTCAGTATTTCCACGCATGGTTTAATGAATAAAACCTATACCAATAAATTCAACTTAATGAAATAATTCTCCTGAAAAATAAGGGCTAGAACAACACGTACAGGGTGGAAAGTAAATCGCGGAAAAGCTCACGGGTACAGGTAGCCAGACCTAACCAAGAATACCGAGTATAGCAACTACACATCTAGTGTCAATAGTATGGACGTAATACCACCGTGAAAGTTGTGTTAAGGAACATGTTAAGTTTTGATAATCCAACAACCACTACATATGAAACGCTGACCTTCCGAATTCGATTCAGATGCATGGCGACACGTATGCAGGGAATAAAGTGTGAACACCATCCCATCCCATGTGATGGAAACATGGGATCGCCTCTGTTATTATGCATGTACCATTGAACATGTACGCCTGTAGCAGCCCATCCTAGTGAATAAAGAACCGGAATGACATTAGGAACAAAAAAGGTGAACTTGTCCGAACAAGCTCAGACAAACCGTTTCTATGATACAGGCACTCAAAAGTCAGAGCTTCGTGGTAATGTCGACAGGTAGGCAACCCGTGTAGCACGTACATGAAGACATGCAGCCAAGGCGCTACTGCAGATTATTTCAATGGATCACATCTTAAGCTCGCCATTTGTTTGCATACACCATATTTCATGGCGATGTGCTGTAATAAGTATCAGTACAGTCCCGTACAGCACGCAATTGAAGGGGATCGACTTCACCGTCTACTGTACTGTCACTGGATGCTGACGGCACTTCAACAAAACACGGACATTATGGGTCACATCCTGTAGACTGATGAAGCTCTATTTACCCAAGAAAGTGTATTTAATTGGCACAACACTACCATTGACATCACGGCAATCCTCATATCGTTCGTACCAGGGGTTGTCAGGTCCGATAGGACATGAAACATCTGGTGTGACATCCTGGAAAGCCGGTTGTCTTCCCTGAGAGCCCTTTTACACGTTCCGGTTGTGCCAGCCGGGTGGAACCGGACGCGTAGTAACACACTAGACAGTATGTACGTTCTCACACGCTCCGGTTTTGATATCGGCCGGGAAATAACAGGCCGGCAGCCGAGTAGCGGCCGTATGGTGCCTCGACTTGTCACCGGCCGGGCACTAGCAAGTAGCTGTGTGTTGTTATTATTGGCGGTATTTACACGCGCCGGTTGTAACTCGTCCGGTTACCTGCTGAGCGCACAATGTGTAATATCGCAGCAGACGTGAAGGTAGTGTGGACCAAAGAAAGGTGTGAACATGAGTGATCACGAGATTCATACATAACTTCTGATCTCTCTCGTGGAAAGCAGGCCTGTGATGTGGGACAAAACACTAGATATTTACAAAGACAGAAATACGACAAAAACATGCCTGGACAGAAGTATACGTGAAGCTAATATTAACTATATTGTAGCAAATAAATAAGTTAATTGTTAAATTAGCAATAGTAATGTTAAAATAACAATTACATTTAATTTGCTTAGACCATAAAAGTGTATTGTCTCAATTTGTTAGATTTTTTTATATTTTGTTAATTATAAACTTTTATCAGCTAAATTCAGCAATGTGTTTCTTTGATTGTACAGATTATATTCATTCCTGTAAAAATATCAATGCTAGTTTGACAAAACAAATTAATTTAAGTTAGTTTGACCCAAGTAACGACTTGTTTGGTATATATTTGCTTATGGTCAGTCTTAAAATGGCGACGATAAGGTAAGCAGTGTTTTATGCGGGAAAATACAGCTCTAAGTTCGTATGCGTGTCACTTAGATTGGTCAGGTTTACGGAAAGTGTGCGAAGCACGAACAATTTGTCGATAAGATGGATATATGGCTGATGGCTATTCTTGGGCTGTTTTTATCCACCCTCAACGTCTCATCTTGTCGCCACTGCTGCCTACTCTGCCTTCCTCCGTCAGGTCTTCATGTCAACAGTTATTTTTTCCTTTTGACAGTTATCGAAGGATTTCCATAGGTCTATAAGTTTAACATTTACACTGTTTTTATATATATATATAAAAACACACACATACGCACACGCAAAGATTACGCATTCATTTTTAGGCCTATGACTCATTAAAAACGCTGACGTCACTTCATATTTTTGTGTCGGTCACTAACGAACTCATCAGAGAAATCTGCTTTCTGCACAAGAAAACAAAACCACCACAGCCGTGTAAACAATATTCTAGTTGAATAATTTTGTTTGTTCAATTTAATTAACAGAGTTGTTTGTATTCAATAAATAAAACGTTAAGATAAAAGCAATTGTCACAGTAACGATTTACGTAACCAACATTTTACACAATCGAAAGCTCACACCTTCAATGTAGCGGTTTGATGTTAGAATAAAGTGGCGACCTAATGTTGAGGCAACGGGAGTACTCTTACAAAACTCACGTTATCCAAATGAAATAATACCAGGTAACACTGCCAGGAAACAAGCTCGAATTGCTTTGGAGTAAGAAGCGGCGTAACTAAACTAGCAGACCTCTCAAATACATGACAACACTATACGTAAAAAATTATTTTACAGTTGAAGTTGAACATTTCTTTTAACACACTTTATTGTGGTGGATTCACACAATATTGCATGACTACAAAAACTTTTTTACGGCGTTTTGCTCTAGCTATCACTTAAAACTGAGCCGAATGATTGGAGTCATTTCTAGTGAGTCAACACTACTGAGAAATTAAAAAAAATACTCTGTAGGCTACTTGCGACAGGTCTGTAAAGCCATTCCCTGCTTGGTTTGAAAGAAACGTGTTGTTTGAGAAAGATGCAAATTTCATGTCACATCTGGTGATCTATGTTACAACCCTTAAGCGGCAGTTTCACTATAACAAATTATATGATGTGCGGAACAATGAAAGTTTACGTTGACATAAATTTTAATTACTTAACTAAATTGTACTTGCAGAATTTCAGCTAGTTTTCAAAATATTTTCCGTAAAAATACATAACACTAAAAATATATAACTGTGTATTACCCGTCCACATCAGAAGGCTGCGCTGATGAGTGACAGCACAAGTATAGAGTTTCTAATGCTCCATAGAATTAATGCGCGGAAGTTGGAGCGTTCGTTCTTCATAACTTGTCCGATTCTATTACTGATATATTTGTAAGAGTAGTTGAAAGATGTTATTTATCTGGAGTCAGGGATGCAGCTTCGTCTTCCAAACATCAATAATATATACAAGGAGTAAATTGAAAGAGGGGTGGACGAATGTAGTAAAACAACCCACCCCCAGACATATCTCCTCATCACCACATATACATTCTTGCTTAATATAATATTGCTAACATGGTTCACAGTAATATGGCAACATTGTTGTATCTTATTTGTGTAGGTATCCCGAAAACTCTTATACCAGGAGTCTGGTAAAATGACAAAGGCGTAACAACGAAACCGAGGTCAACCACTAAATCGAATTTTATTTGTAATGTAAATAAATGCATTTAAAACACTTTTTGGTTATCTGCTTTTGTACTTGATCCTTCCTGCCTCTGTCCGACTACCAGCACACGCATATTACATTAGTTTATTATGTACCACCAACGCAATGCTGCTTCGAGCGCAAACAGAGCTAGCGTTGAGTTTACTTCGTAAGCGATTATGTACGTCCAAGCTGCTATCGCGCTCACGAGCTTTGAAGAAAATATGAAGCAAATAAGTAAAGAAAATTTGCGCAGCTGTGCGAGACATCTGTGCTTCTCTCACCGAATGGTTTTCAATAATTATGTTAAACACTTACCGTAAGTAAAACGTGATTGCCGAATGATTATGCAAGACATAAAACCACCCAAAATAGGTTAACTTCGTCGAAAATTACTTACATTCTATTTTCACATGTTCTGAAATAACAGAGGCAGGACCATAACCTAAATTGATTGTTTGTGTACAAGCCATCAAGTGTGTGACATTTCCCTTATAGCACTGGCATTTCTAAACACGGCCTTAACACATTTCGGTCCGAAATCTAAACCGAACGCCATACATATTTTGTAGAATTTTAGATATGTGTTTATAGGCCTACATTTATCACTGATATTAACAGAACAACTTGTACATGAAATTCGTAGAAATTGCAGTCCAATACAGAAAAATAAAATTCTGCATTATTATTTTATTTGAGCCCTTGAAAGACAATTTGCTTATTCCTTACTGTTTAAGACTGAAAACTGGGAATGTACTCTCTATGCATAAAAGTTAACACTGACTGACTGACTGACTGAGTGAGTGAATAATATTGTTTTGTTGTTTACTTAGTAGTGGAATTATACTCAAGTTATGGTATTTAACTAGTGTGTCAAAAGTTAAGTGTGACCAAATACAAGTGATTAGAAACTGTAAACACAATATACATTGCATCTTTTACTAATGAGAATATTTATGAATGATAATGGTTTAAGCCGTTTATTTAAAGGCAACTGCCACAAGCACTATGTGAGACCGTTGCATACTCTATTAATTTAATGCTATTTTATGGTAATTGCATTGAGTGAACATTTGTTGTTTAATACATCCACATTCGGGTGTGGTGATCGAAAGGAAAATATTTGTAATATTTCTTTCGTCTTAATACTCTGAGCGTTCTCTGTGATGTATTAAACATATCTGTTGTGCGTTTATTTGGATATTTTAATCATTAAATTCGCCACAGGGTTATTGTCGTGATCCTTACTTTAGTTAAATTCGTATACAAATATATATCATAAGACTTCAAGTTTGGAAAGTCTTTAATCAAGGGGGTGAAGAGACGTGAAACGTGTTTGCAATTATTTTTCCATATCTATCGAACCAGTCGAGATATCAAAGCATTGTTTGCTTCAGAATGTTATTTACATAGAGACCGAAAACGTGTTTTAGAATATTTGCCGAATTCTACTCCAAAGATGTTTAAAAAAAGTAAAATATGATTTTAGATATTGACGCGATACCACAATTTTCATCATCGTGTTTTTATTTTTATATTCGTACCAGATATTTTTTTTTTTGTTTTATACACAAAACGTGACAAAATTTTACCCTTACAAAAATTTTTTATCACGCGTATTTTTCGCGTAATGGCTCGTTAAAGCCAAAATTTGCATGTTCCCGTTTTAAGGACGACACTAAAACCAATTCACTTACCAAACTGAAAAAAATCACAGTGAATAACGATGTTGTAGGCTACAAGTTCAGCTGTGTTAGACCACAAATCAAAATATATTTTGTATTTTAAAAATTATTGAATTTTCAAACCATATATTTAATTAGTTTATTTTTATTTAAATACAAAAATTTTTTGTTCTTTTTATTTATGACCGTGACATTGTAGCCTGCGAAGTATTTATACGCTGTGAATTTTTTCAGTTTGGTTTGTCAGTTGGTTTTAGTGTAGTCCTTGAAACGGAAACACGCAAATGTTGACTTAAACTAGCCATTACGCGAAAACTATGAGAAAAAAAAAACATTTCATAGATGCAACATTTTGACACATGTTGTGTCTAAATTAAGGAAAAAAATATTTGGTACAAATAAAAAATGAAAACATGGTGATGATAATTGCTGTCTACCGCGCTTACTTAAATACTTAACATGTTGTTTATTGATTTTTCGTGATTTGACACCAAAAGTGGTGAAAAATTATGAAACGGGATGAAAGGTGTTTTCGACTAAACTATAGCCTTAACTGACTATAAAGATTTTTTTTTCGAAATTCGAACCCTGAGGGGGTGAAACGATATGAAATGTGTTTTAGATAAATCCATGATGTGCTACCTAACCCGTCGAGATTTAAGAGTTCCTTTTTGTTTAATGACGATAAATACATAAATGCCTGAAAACTGATTTCAGAACTTTTCTAAATCTGAACTCTTAGAGCTGTGAAGGAAAGAAAAGTGTTTATAAATGAATCGTCGATTACAATTTGACTCAATGGATTTTCTTTGTGATATTCACCTCAGTTGGATACTTATACAAATATTTAACAAGTGATGGTAAAATTTTTCCAAGTTCGATGGCTAAAAAGCGCAAAATTTGTTTCCATTCAGCCCATGAGATCTAACCAACCAGTTGAGATATCATAATACTTTTTCCTGAGTTTTTATTATGAGCAAATAACTCGTAAATACCCGTTTTGGGGAGGGGGAGGGGAGGTTTTAGTCTTTGTATACCTCTCAAAGCAGACGATGGAAAAAATTAAGTTACATGTGGTTGTACAACTTCTATGTGCCCAATGACTCAAAATTTTATTTATTTTTAATTAACTTTAGACGGTACATATTGATGGCTAGATCTAAATGAGTCATCATACCACGTATACTACTTATACCATGTAAATACTCGCTCATATTCAAGGTCTGTTTTTCTATGACCATAAATAAGGTCCGGGACAGTCATTAAGATTGGTAGGGATAGACTAAGGTCAGATTTTTTACATGGCACTTATAGTTATGTAGCCAAGTTAAGAGTAAGCTCAACCTTCAGCTTTGTTATCATAACACTTGAAGTTCAAGAATCTGGCGTACAAAGAAGCCCTTAAATTTAAGTAAATACTCGCTATTACGAGTAACACACGCGGGCAACGTCGCAGGTGGACTGCTAGCTTAAGTCATAAAAATTATTGTCCATTCGTATTCTATGCGTTTTATACTAGTCATACAACTGAGATGAAATTTCTGCGAAAAATTGGGCACGGTAAGTCAAAACGAATAAATAAACTGAACAGGATACGCAGAAAACTTAGTGAACAAACAAGAATTTGTGAGTTGTTTGAATTACCGTAAAACGGGTGATTAGATACACTGGGGTGAATGGAAACAAAATTAGAAATAAATTCCTAGCTGACACATTTTGCTTATATATATATATATATATATATATATATATATATATATATATATATATATATATATATACATATATATACATACATACATATATTTTATAAAACTACTGTTTGTAAACTGTTTTAACTTGCCTACCTAAATACAGAATTTTTAAAACAAAATTAATACCGTAAATACAGCTATAAAATTGTGTTTCTTTTCGCCCCATTGTTTCTAATCACCCCGTTTTACGGTACTAATTTAAGCATTGGGGGTTAGGCAAAGCGGAGAAGAAGGGCAGAATGGGACACATTAAAAACTTAGTAAAAATACTATAAAACTTTGGTGAGTTGTATGCGTGCGTCCGCAAAGTATTTAGCTGAAAAAAAAAACTAACTTTTGGAGAGAAGCGTGTCAAAATGGGGTTTAGAGGAAGAACGGGGTTCCAAAAAAGATTTTGATGTAATGAAATAAAAATAGGTTTCTACCAAAACAAGTTATAATTCGGGGAGGTGGGAGACTGAACAGGATACCCAAAAAAAAAAAAAATAGTGGAACCGTTTCCCTTTCCAAAATGTTTTTAAACCGGAAATGAATGACCCTTAAATTCATTTTACCTTATTTAGCACTTTTCAAAACGCATTTGCTTCAGAAATACTATCGCATTAAATTGAAAACCCCGCAAACAAAGTTGCGGGAACCAGCTAGTTCGATTATGTAGTTTGTAGTTTACACGGTATAAGTTACAGTGTCTGAAATTTGTTGAAATTATCTCTGCAATTCATTCATTAATAAATGGCAGGACAAGTATGTGACGACAGCGGCCGGCGATATCTCATCGCTCTGATATGAAAATGCGGGAGAAACATGTCACTACTAGCTAGCATCGGGCGTGATGCGTCACGCTGTTGAAATTATTCAAGAGAAAAGTAGCCTTAAAATTTGTCGGACATATTTTTACCGCTAGCATGTTTGTACAAATATTAAAGAGGGCATTTCATTCTGCAGCACAGGCAATACAGGCAAGACCTTACTTGGTAAAAGCGTTAGTAATGATGTGATCATTGAACTATTCTTGCAATGGGTTCTAATTGTAAATAGAACAATTATTTTGGACATACGCCATTTCAGGCGTATTTTGTTATCATAGTCCTTCCTGTGTAGGACGACTGTTGCACGACCCCTGTCTACAGGAAGAATAACAATGTCTGAATCAGCTTTCAGAGCTTTGATGGCTTTCAGTTCGCCAGGTGTAATGTTCGGTTTTGGTGGCCCAGCCGATGATATTGCATGTCGCACAGATCATCTTGGTTGTCAGCTGGCAATTTGTTAATGACCCTTTCAACAGATGACACCAAATCCAAGACCGCAACATGGCGTGGTGCAATGCTAAGTCAGTCCTCTTTGTAAAGCTGGTTTTTCGCAGTCCTACAGAGATTTGCTGGATGCATTAACGACAGTGTTTGTGTTTTATGGTGGTGGTGGTTTTGTTGGCTTCACTGGGTTTTCTAAACAAGAAAGTTTAGCTAGTTTTTGTTTCTCCTTTTCTTTGCTCTTTAGAGTCTTCTTTCTGGCCAGGTTCGTGATTGAAGTGTAAATGCAATCGAAGTCTGCAATGGCACATATCCAAAAAATTGTTCTACTTACATTAGTAATGATTTATCACATTTGTCGTGAACTCATGATTTTGTAACATTTTGCCACAGATACAATTTGCTAGCAGTATTGCCGGATACATAAAACGTGTCCATTTCAACGACAGTATTTCCTCTGATTTGCTGTGCACGGGGCACTAAAATAATGTTTATAGAACCACGCTGGAATATCACATTTTATAACAAAAGAAATATGCAAACAAACTTTTTTTTTTCGCGAGTCATTCTGCTTCATCGTTTGATAACGCCTTACACAATTAAAGAGTCAGAACTTCGCAAAGCCACTACTAGAGACTGACGTAACATGATCATAATCCACACTACAATGCGGGTACCGGTATGCGAGACTCGTTGCTGGGCAGTTACAATGTACTGTATTGGTGTGCTGCTCAGTCGTAAACAAACCAAGCACTCGCATGTGGTTGGTAGGGTAGAAGATGCTCGTCTCGCTTCCATGTTGTTGCTGTGAGACACATGTCTTACTCCCTCCCACAACCCTCTCTTTCATACATTCCTGCCTTTTCACCAAACTGTTGTTGTGACACACAGGTGTCCCCCCTCCCATTCACTCCCCAACCAGACATTCCCTTCCCCTTTGCCAAGCATCACAAGCCATCACCTGTTCTCTTATTCTGTCATATTTATGTTTTTTCAAGTAAGTCCAACATCTGATACTCAACTCGGACTTCGGCACCTTCCAATAGAGAAGTATTTCAATGTGAGGATATCGATACTAAATACGATACTTTCCTTAACATTGCACTTAGAGCTTTTGAATCCAGTTTCCCCTCTAGATATGTTAAAATTCCGAATGATCAGAATGCCACCGAAAACAAATGGATCACGCTGGCGATAAAAGTTTCTTGCAGAAATAAAAGAACTTTGTATATTCAAACTAGAAACTCTAACAATCCCTTGTTACATGAGCATTACAGAATTTATTGTAAAAGATTAAAAAAAAAGTTAATAAGAGTGCTAAACATAATTACTATCGTCAACTTTTATCTGAATCAACAAATAAGATAAAAAACAGTTTCGAAAATTGTGAAATAGGAGACAGGGAAAACTGTGGATACCGAACAAAATTTTGAGCTTACTACGAATGGACGATTAATTTCTGATCCAAAACTGATTGCCGATATATTTAACGATTATTTTATACATACAGCAGACTCATTTTGTAAATTCAGTCCAGAGGTAAATCATAATGATATTTTGTTTTCGTTAGAAAAACTTTCCTATCATAACCAATATTCGTATGTACCACCATTAAAGAACTTAAAAATATTATTGGGAAGATGAAAAGCAAATCATCCACAGATTATGATGGTCTTAGTAGCAGATTATTTAAACAATGTGCCACTTACTTATGTATTCCGTTGTGTCATATAGTATATGTAATTATATGCTACAGGGTAACTACTTCCTAAACCGATTAAAAGTTGCTATAGTTAAACCTATTTATAAACAGGGACAAAAAACCATCCTGTCAAATTAGAGACCCATTTCTTTGTTGACTATTTTTTCTAAAGTTGTTGAAAAAGTTATACTTATCAGATTATTAACACATTTAAAATAAAATATAATATTATTTCCCCAACAATTTGTATATCGGGAAAAATTGTCTACTATAAATGCAACATATAAATCAATATATTAATTTTTAATAGCTCTTAATGAAAGCAAATACCCTATTGCACTTTTTGTGACCTTAAAAGGCGTTTGATTGTGGCCTTCATTCGATTCTTATACGTAAATTGGAATTTTATGGAATAAGAGGACTATTTCTTAGATTAATTACGTCATACCTAGCAAATATATCACAAAAAGTAAATGTAAAGGGGGTTAATTCTATGATTGGCTTAGTTAAAAATGGAGTGCCGCAGGGGTTAATCTTGGGAACAATTTTGTTCCTGTTATTTATAAATGATCTACCTCTTTTTCTTGGCCCTAGTACATCTACAATCTTGTTTGCCGATGACAGTTATGTGTTTTTTAGGGAAAAACTACTAAAGAAGTATTCGTTTAAGCATTGGATTGTTATAGGAAGTTAACTACGTGGTTCAAGACAAATTGTTCGAAGTTGAATCTTGATAAAACCAAATTCATACAGTTTTACTCTAAAATTGTTAATATATTCACCAATAATACCACTAACGAACTTCCAATCAAGTTTGTTTATGAAATAAAATTTTTGGGTTTGCATGTGGACTTTAACTTGAACTGGTAGCCTATATACATATTGAATGATTATTGCCCAAGCTGAGTTCTGCGTGTTTCGCATTGAGAAACATTATATCGTTAATTAGTGTTAAAGCCACAAGAATGGCTTATTTCGCTTACTTCCATTCTATTATGTCTTATGGCTTGATTTTTGGGGTAACTCGACCGACAGTATGAAGATATTTAAAATTGAAAAGAGAGCAATATATTGGACGATCGGACACCTGTAGAGACCTATTTGCCAAGTTTAACACCTTAACTTTACCAAGTCAATGTATATATTCTTTGTTATGTTTTACTGCTGGAAATATCAATAGTCTTACTAGTAATTCCAATATTCATTCACGTTGCACTAGAAGCAAGTAGAATTTACATAAACTCTATACACGACTTAAAATGGTCCAGAAAGGAGTTCTGTGCGCCATTATTGATATATTTAACATTTTACCGCTTAATATGTGTGAATTACTTGCCACAAATTTTAATAAATTTAAAAAGGAATTAAAATTAAATATTTTATCTAATGCATATTATTCTATTAAAGAATTTACAGATACAGGTAATTGTGATTATAAATAAGGTTGCAGTTATGTTATACTAAAATAATGATTTATGTATTAACTATGCTATTTATATTAACTTTACTAAGGACCTACTCTACAGTCACTTAGTATACACCACTAGAATTAGCTTTATTGAGTAAATAATAATAAAAACAATAAATTATAAAAATTTCAATTTTTCCATAATTATAGGCTTTTGTATAGCTGTTGTCACTGTAAGTAATCTACGGTAAATAAGGTAGCGATATCCTAAACTGAAGGTAAAAAATGTTGTGTCTGACACAGATATCAGGTTTAATATCAAAATAACCGAATCTGAAGCCCTAATTTGTAGTGAAATTGTTTTTTTTATAAAATTAACTTTTTAATGCAGTTCCAATATTTTGTGTGAGTATTGTATAACTATCAGTTATAGCAAATAGTTTAAAAAATATGTTTGTCGAAGAATTTTTATGTAATATCTTTGTAACGCATTCTAGACTCGAAATCCACTGACTCTTAGGTCAGGAATTTAAATTTCATTGTATATTAATTTTTATACATAAAATAACTATGTTACAGAGAATTATTTTAAACTATAATAAATTATACACATTCCTATTTTATATGAAACTTGAATCAATCATTTCGGATTATTCTGGTAGTTCCTGCAACAATTTTTATGGAGATATGCACTTACTGTATTAATGGTTGCATAACTAAAAGGAATTTGACTCTACTTCAACTTGAACGGCACGGTGATTAGGGAGCCACTTGGCCTTCACGACAGGTTGCCGTGGTTAAGGGAATTAAATAGGGGTGAGGATGATGTGAGGCCACATTCACCCGCTCACTACCAAGATGGAACTTCGTACATCAAAGCATAGGGTAGGCAATTTTCAGTGAAAACGTGGGAACGACGTAGGCAGTCTACCCTCGTAATGTAGTTATTAATATAGGCTTAGTAAAATTACGTTACTTTCACTGGAATATAATCGACTAACATGTTCGCGCCAAAAAATTTAGATTATGTGAGCTACTAAAAAGAGCCCGGAACCCACTGAGTTTCAAATTAGTTCCTTGAATTCAACATATAGAATGACTTTAATAACAGCGTATTGACATAAAGTATTTTGACATAATTTCTTCATTAGTTTTAATATATCTAGAACTATGGCCGTCTGGAATTTTTTTACGGTATCAATATTGAATACTCCTCACATACATAACAATTAAAATTTAGTTATTGTGGTTATCATTTATGATACTGTGCCTTTGATTAGCAAGATTCGAATGTTATTTTGATTTATATTACTACTCACATTTAGGAACACGTTAGATTATTGGTTTACATTCGCTAACGAGTTTATTTAAAAGTCCTTAATAAGTGGTCGTAAAGTTCTAATGCCACACTACATTCATTTTATAAACGAGCAAGAAAACCATAGTAATAATGTGCTTTTGATGGAAATTCATAATATAGCCTTTCGTACAGTAAGCTACCATTCTTCCGAGGCTGGTTGAATAACATTATTTTTTCGTAGTCATAGATTTTTGAAATATGAATTTCTTGAAAGGTCACAAGTTAAGCTTGAAATAATCAGCTTGCTCACTACCTATCAAAACAATAACTTGGAGACTTAATTTCGGAAATGTACTTCCATATGTTGCAATGTTGTTATGCTTCATAATCACTATTCATGTCGAGGACTGTTGAAATAGTTGATGCAATAAACGTGGAATTATGTTCGCAAAATAATGTGTATCTCAATTATTTTATACCTCGACTCTTTCCAATAACAGTCCTGCAGGAGGATTTTTCATACTTCAAATATAGTAGGGGTTTCAATTGGCATACATCTTCTCCGATCATCTGGGATTTAAAATGAAATCTGAACAACCTGAAACCTGTTGTGTGTACTGTTCACACAACTTGGTTCAGAATTCTACACCATTATCGAAACTTAAACTACAATGGAAATAAACGACGCTATATAACGTATTATTTCGTTGATAGCAAATCGTTTAGAGTTCATCCAGCCAGCTACTTTTTTCATGCACGTTGCTTAAAATGGCGTATACCCAAAGCTTAAAAAATAGCATTACCAAAAACTGTTTTTACTACATTTTCAGTAGCCTACTTATATAATTATTTATTCATCAAGGAGAACTAGATGTCAGTTGTGGCCTATATTATTTCTGACGCAACAAATTCAAATATTGAGGTTGTATCGCGACAAAAAAGAAACTACTAAAACGTCACTAGTACAATGAATTTTAGCACTTCGTTGCATGCTCCCTTATTCGAGCGTCTCTTCACTTTGTGAAACATTTAAACATTCGACATTTAACCAAGATTAGAACCCACCTAAGCTCTATTCGTTTCCTCGGACGTGATCAGTGACAAAAATTATTAAGGAACGTCGTGTGTGTCGTTAAGTCACAAAAATTCACTTATTTGACCATTATTAGAAGTGGTATAATATGCAATTTCTCAAAATGAACCACACACCAAATCTTCTGGCGCAGTTGCTGTTCGAACTTCGGCCATGTCATCTACTGGGCATTGTAATATAATTTTGGTGGTTGTTACAAATTATTGAAATTTTGGAATGTATCCAGGGTAATTTTCCAATCAAATAAAATTAATGGCTAAAACCATACTGTTCTTGTTTAAAAAAAATAACAGGTTTCATTGTAAAATATATTTGTAAGTTAACCAGCACCAGGATAATTTTGCGATTTCCGCGCCCTTTGGTGAATATAATACTAACTACTGCAAACGTTATGCGAAATTCGGACGGAATAACGAAACGGTAAACGAGCAAAAAATGTGTACTTAAGGTACCTGTACCGAATACGGCCCACTAGTCGCCATTGTGTGGTAATGGCCGAGATACACGCTAGTCTCCGGTATCAACATACACCATTCATAAATATCTGTCTTACATCATCCATGTGTTATATAATTAATGACTTACACACATGATTTTTTAACCTTAAGCGGGCCATATACGCTATAGGTACCTTATATATAGGCCTATATTTACCACACACTCAAACATGCATGCACCTAGAAAGCGGACATCGTTTTCTTAGCTTTCATTCTCCTTTAACAGTTTATGTAGTAAACACTTAGATTTGAACACACACGAAAAAAATTTAATGTACCTAAGTATATTTTATGTTACTTTATAGATACAAAAAGGTTTTCGTATTAGCACTTACTGTGGCACATATACAATCTACATATTGTAAGCTGTGTGTTCAGTGTTTTATTCTTCCTACATTAACTGAATACAATCTGAATAAATATAACATTATTTAAAATTGATTATATTAATCATTCTCATTACAATTACCAGGAAAATTGTCCTTACAGATCTCGCACTGCCTATTTCAGTTATCAGATACTGCGCTTGTAGCAACATAGCATCACCAGGCTTAAATGAATCGTAGGAAACCAAGTCTGTCATGTCAACGAATATTGCAGCCGAAGGTGAAAACTCTGTCGCAGTATCGACGCTATCGGCAGTTTCCCAGTTGATGGCATGTCTTTACATTTTATCTTCACAGTTGAGATGCGATGTCTGACAAATAAATGCCGCTTCATTGTTTAAAGAAATGCATTAAGAACGACATGAACAAATATTCTTCAACATAAATACTGAATCTCACCACTAGGACTAGAAAATTTTCGTGATGTTCCGCGAATTAGTTCTCGACGATACCAAATACAACTGTGTTCCAAATAAATGTACACATAGTGTAATAAGAATAAACAATAATAAATAAAATTGTTTATCGATAGTAAAAATTATTGAAGAGCGTGAAGCGGTACTTGTGCTATAAATTATGTTAGAAGAGGCAGTGGAAAGGTAGGCTGTCGAGAGCCAATCGTGTGAGAGAGAAAAGTAATATTTAACAAATACATAATTTGGCGAATTCAACGAATTATTAGAGTCAATATGTTTGATGCCTGAGTTGTGGGGCAGAGCAACGAATGATAGAAGACATAAAATTCGATGAGAAACTCCTGGTTGTTTGTAACGCCTTATATGTTACTGTGATTTTTTTTAAATGTACAAATAATGCGAATGTAAAAAAATTCATGTTTAATATAAAGTAAATTCTCAGAATTATTACAAAGTAATAAAATAGAAGACCTCTTAGAATTACATTTATTATATTAATATCGGTAAACATCGACTGAATTTGATAATAAGGTTGTCCCCCCACAATTATACTCAAGAATATGTGAGATTTGCGTCATCTGCCCGCTTCAAACTGAGTTAAAATGCGTGTTTTGGCTCACCGAGATGGTGAGTTT
>PNEQ01014207.1:19129-36629 GCA_003012365.1 Medauroidea extradentata
TTTTTTTTATTTTTTTTTTTTTTTTTTGTTTTTTTTTTTTTTTTTTTTTTTTTTTTTTTTTTTTTTTTTTTTTTTTTTTTTTTTTTTTAATTTTTGGAAAATTTGAAAATTTTGTATATTAGTAAAACATGAGTTTACTATAATATTTTGTATCTTAGTTTTACCAAATTTTAATTTTCTGGGAAAAGTGAATACGTTAAACGCATTTTTTTTAGAATTAAGGGACATACATTTTGCTTGGTAAGTTTTTGAAATAAAATCAGAGGGTGCTGTGCATATGAAAAGTAACAGCACTGCAAGTGGCATCACGTAAAGGTTATAAGAAAAAATTATTTTAAGAACAATTACGTTAAACTTTTATTGCAAGAAACTAACACTCCAGTCTTCTTTGTCTCGGGTCATCCTTTGCTCTACCTAGATTTATGAAATTGACCCAAGTATCACTACTATTTTTTGACACCTAGGAATCTTCAAACTTAATGTGTTCGTGTTAAATGAACGATTAATTTAAAGGTCAGTAGCTTTGCAAGTAACGTTAACTTTGAATGGCACAGAATGTTTTCTTGAACCATCGATAGTAAGTTTATGAAATCTGGAATTTCCACTACTATAATTTATTGCTTTAATTTAAGCAAGTTAATCCCATTTTTTTTTTAAGTTTTGAAAAGGTGAAATACCTTTTATTGAATAACTTATGCACACTAATTCTTACCATTAACCATTAGAAAATGTAACCAAATGTGTCACGGTATCAACAGCGCAAGGTCCAGTGTTAAGGTTTTCGTCATATAAAATTCGTAGCCTACATTCAATTCACCCCCTTGCTAACCAAGCCGAACCTCCTCAGGATAGTCTTAATGCATTCAATAACGAAAACAATATTTACTCGAACTCACTGTACTAAAACACAAAAAGATAAAAAAAATCACTCGACGAACAGCCGCTTCTTTGAGGGTCGATAAATTAAATATACGTGGATAAATAGGAATAACTGGGCTTGACGGTTTTCATCAAACATTTCTGTGCCTGGTATTAATATTTTACTCATTATATTACTATGCTATGTTATTTGTATGACTTACGTAACCATTCAGGTTACGAAATTCAGCTCGACAGTATTCTGTCAGACCGAATGCAATATTAACTTCTTTACAACTGTGCAATTTTATTGTAATAATCAATCGGATAGATACATGAGTGTAAGGTAAATGACCAAAATAACTTACATTTTCAAAGACAATTTTACTATGTACTGCATCAGAACAGTGGAATAAAAATAGTCACAAACTCAAATGTAAGGGAAGAATGAACCTATAGTACACGTAGTTTACGCGGAATAATAAATAGAATATGTAAGCATTGCTGAGAAAGAGTGATGTAAATTACAGGTAACGGCGTTTGTTTATTGAACGTTCCAGATTCAGGGACTCGGAATTTTTGTCTAAGCACGTTCATCAAAAGAAGCGTTCATATATATTCACTTTCATGAATTTAAAACAACAGAATGAGCGCTTATTATATGAATCAGCATTTAATCTATCTTATTTGACATTCTCTTTTTTGTATCTTTGTCGTTTTGACAAACTGAGAAATCTCTGCCATAGTTGTGATATTTTCTGCCTAAAGACAGGTTATTTTTTTCATAAGCGTATTCGCTCGTGCAAAAGGATCCCCAGTTGTAAGAAACGTTGGTGTCAACTTTATTAAGACTCAGGTATGTTACATTGAAACTTTTAGACTGTATGTCCTTGATATTTAAGGTAAAGCAGCTTAACTCTGATTACAGACCTGAAAATTTGTCATTTTATATAGTTTGAGTTCACATTGAATATCGCGTCTTCAAAACCTATGTTGCTTTATGTAGCAAATGCAAGCATGGAGGGATGGCTCACTAATACATGTTTCATCATCACCACAACGCTACAGTAAGTTTCCTATGATTTATCACATTTTAATTCAGATACGTTAAATGATGTGCATTAAGTAGATCACTCTAAATTAGAATCAGTGGAATTTTCACAGATGCATTTACTTGCACGGTTTTTTTTACTGGAAAATGTGTTGTTTGGTCAATATTCACTGATAAAGAATTGAGAAAACAGCCGACTGAGATAACAGATTCAATTAGTGATATAATTCACTAATTAATCAGTACAAATTCTGTTAATCTATCTGTAATTTTAAACATTTAGTTTAAATCTGTAACTAAAATTCATATTTAAAAATGTCTCATGATCTTAGTCTACATGTAATAAGTATCGTACTAATATTTGCACAGAAATTATACTACTAATTTTTATTTGCTCATTGATCATGATAATCGATAAGCTACAAATAATGTACATTACTATTTACAGTAGACCAATTTAGTAATAAGTACGGTATTCTTGTTGTACGGCCGTTGAAGTGAGAAGTGAAGAGGTTTTGGACAGCTCTTAATACCGAGGTCTTACGCGCTGTTGGGGGGACATGACATGGAGCAGCACCGGAATGAAGGGGCGGGGGAAACGGGAGCTCATTGAGGAAACCCGCCGACCATCGGTATCGTCCGGCACGATTCCCACATGCGATAATCCGGGGACCGACCCCCGCCGGGAATCCAACCCGGATTGCCTTGGTGGGAGGCGAGAGGTCTGACCATTCGGCCACCGCGGCCCCTAACACTGCTTAGGATATTTCAGGTTTTGCTGTATTGCTCACTGAGTAACTATGAATTTATGCTGCTATGAAAAATTATACTTTAGTACAAACAGCACTTTTGCAACTAAGAAAACGATAGAAATGATATACAAGGGTAACACACGTAACTAGTAAACAATAGCATAATAAAGGTTGCTTAAATAGCAAATTTCGTTTTACTCAGTGTTCACATTGGGTAAATGGTTAAGGACGTGGGTTTGAATCCCGCTGGTATTCTTAGGTGTTTTACTTTTGCACATGCATTTCTTGAACTTATGGCATAGTTAAAAAAAATTAGAAAGACATTTAAAGTAAAATTACGCTTTTTGGGCATATAGGTAAAAAATGTCGCTGCTTTATCAATTAGTGGAAACCTCATATTCAATTAGAGCGTTTATTTCGCTGATACAATCTGCAGTTTTCTTCTTATTCTCGAAGGAGCACTTTCAACGATTGTAAACATGTGGAAAATCACTACAGAACTGATAATATGTAGAGTTTCCAGTTTATAGTGATAACATATGCACGCTAGTAGCCCTAGAAGGCAGGAGTGTATTGTTGCAGGATGGTTAAGATGGCGGGTGAGAGGCCGCTGATAGACATAGCATTCAACATGCGTCTGCTGAGAGTGTTCGGCCTACTGGGAGTGGAGGGCACAGGTCGCTGGCTAGCCTCACTACATGGAGTGTACTCTGGTATTGTGGTTCTCGCCTACGTACTGATGGTGGTGCCGGCTTGTGCTGCAGTCGCCAGAGACTGGGGGCATCTCTCCACTGTCGTCGACAACACTTGCCTCGCTCTGCCGCTCTTCTTCTCTGGTCTGCGCTGCATATATCTCGTGTGTCGGCGCCGTGACTTCAACCACCTCGTCTCTCTGCTACTGCGTTTCCAGGTACTTAGTCCTCCCTCGTTCACGATGAGCAGTCAACAGTCGTGCATGGCTGAACTTGATCTTGGACTGCCCGACTGTCGACTGTGCTGACTGCCCTCAGCGCAGTAAGCGTGCTTCTAGCTCAGCCATCAACAGGTTCTACCATGAAGTCTGTGTTTGCCCAGGCCTCTTATCTCAAGGAGGCCATCTGTATTGTAGATGAGGTTGTTCCACAGGATGCGTCATGTGAATGTGTGAATATTTTCATCTCTGAAACAGACGCTATCCATTAGTAACGATACTGCGCAAATTGAGTATACTTTGATTCTAATTACCATATTGTTTTTTTTTTTTTATTTTGCACTCAATTTTAATTAGTGTGAAGGTGAACGTCGTAATTACGAACATAGCACTTCAGCTATTATTTTTTCCTGCAGAAAGGTAGATATATAATATTTGAACTCTAAATGCAAAAATACACCGCAACCGGCCAAACATACATTACATTGTTAGAGGCCTGCAAGACGAAGGTAAAGGAAGAAAAGCGTCATGTACCATGTCCAGCTGGAATTCTCCCATCCTGTTCGCATACCTCTTATACCGCTCTTCTCGTGCAGACAACAAGCGATGGTGTTTTATACTCCCTCCTTACACAACGGCGTTTATTTCTAGTGCAGAGGCAACTATTCCACGCTCACGACATGACGCATTCTCAGCACAGAAATGACATAATCTCCAGTTTATAATTGCAAGGTAGGGATGTTTCCCGCCTCCAGAATAATCGAGGAATGCACCGTCTGTCAGCACACGTTTGCTAGACGAGTCTTCCAGAGCACGGGCTACATGGCACAAATATGGTCGGCACACCTTCGTGCAACAGTTAACAGCTGCTATTTCAAAGTCCCGAATGTCAGGAGGAGTTGGAGGGCAATTTAGGGGAAGACGTCGACAGTCAAAGGGTGTGACTGTCGAAGAGAAGGCGAACGATTGTGTTCTATGGTAGGATACTTGGAGCTACAGTTGTGACTGAAGAAAAGAGCTGTTAGTGCTCTGGCAGACAACAGATAGTGGAAGTTGTGGAATGTTATATTATATATGGAAATGCCAGGTGTGCGAATTTTAGGCGTGTCACAAAATGTATTTGATTTGGCTATAACTGGACTTCATTAGAATCAGATCGTATTGCATCAGTTATCTAGTACGCAACTTAACAAACATGTTTTCTTATTACGTCAGAGGTATGTGAAACTTATTGCATTGTTTCTTCTATGTTCCATTCACTCTCACCTAAGTGATACAGTCCATCAAATGACGAAAACATTCACGTTTACTTTATTAATGAAGTACTTGTTACTTCCAGTGCTCTTATTTACATCTAAAACGGGGAGATTATTGTTGGGATTACTAGCATGGAGAACGTTCTCAGCAACTGTATAATTAGTAAGGATTATACAACACTTCCTTCAAGAGGAAGCTCAACAGGAGCGAATCACTAGCAGTGAGAGCATTATCATCAACATGATAATTATCAATGTCTTCTAACACTCTTTCTTCAAGAGTAGTTCCAACAGGAGCGAAGTACCATGAGTTTACTGTTGTTTGTCTTACATCAGACTGTCTGACATGATAGTATTCAGGGTTTCCTTCTCTAAAATCCACCACTGAAGCGTAATATTTAAAGTTACGATCGAGTCTCTTCAATAGTGCCTTTACAGGTTTCATCAACCATGACCAAACTACTTTCCCAATCCTGGATTTCTTAGAATAACCAAACATCCTATCATTTTGTAAACTTTTATTGGACATAACGCATCGTCAACAGCGAGTTCATTAGAGACGTTCACACACAACTGTACACACGACAGGAAATGAGAGAGAAATCGGCAATGATGTTTCATATGAAACTATCCCAGCATTCACCTGGAGTGATATTTTGGGAATCCATGGAAAACCGAAATCACGATGGCCAGAGCTGGGAATTGAAACCGTGTCCTCCCGAATTTGAGTCCAACATCTTACCGTTGTAACATCCTCTCGTGTGATGTATTATTAGAAGTGCATAGAAGAGTTCTAACAGAATGTATGATCTCTTGATAAACCACTTTCCAATCCAAGATACTCAATTGGCTGTTTTGAAAGCAAGTTCAATAGTGCTCCAAACTAATCCACACCTTGTCCATTTATCGAGGTGTAAGATGCTATGCAGGTTACAGCCTTGTATTACAAAGAAAATACTTGAGTTCTTGTGACGCAAAACCAGACCATCTATCAGAGCGAGGGAAGGCAAGAATTTCAACAAGTTCAAAACGTTCCATGAATGTAAAGAAACGGCACTTGCTATCATATTTTCGCACGTGAAGCCAACATAAAATCGAGAATAGTATCAACCATAATCGTGAGATATTCCTAGCAGATGGCGATAAAAGAACGTAAAGTCCTCATTTATGAGTCACTTTTATATAATGACTTTCATTTTGTCTAAGGGTTTAATTTACTAGTCTTATTAATAAAAAAAATGTTTGGATATACGCCACTGCAGCGAATGGTGTGTCACAGAAACCAGGGAGTATGCAAAGACAAACAGACAAATAAACAGCCAAATAAATTTTTGTCAACTGGCAAACAATGGAAAACACATGCGATTCCATAATAAATTAATAGATGAACAACAATACAAGAAAATTAATCGACAGAAACCGACACGCAGGCAAAGAAAACTAACCAAGAAAGGCGTGGTCAATATGGACACAAAAATCTAATATAATTCCACCGAAGGAAATCCATCAGTAAGTGGCGAAAGAACGAGCTAAACAAACATATTAATATTACTACAATGACAAACAGAAAAATGCAAGGGAACAAACAAATTGTTATTTGTAGACGATACTAAAGAGACACAGATACGTTGAGGAAAGCGAACGAACGCAAATAAGCAAATGGCTATAGACAATTAATGATAGTAACACAGGCAACACAATGGTCTCCTAGCAACAAGTAAAAATACAATGTTTCAGTAAAGGCCCGGGCAGAATGAACAGTGCTGATGGCAATGCTGATGGCTGGTGAGCTCCGATTGGCCCGTTATTTCGCCAACACACCATCAACTGCTGGCTGACGTGGCTGATGGCTGGCGGCTGGCCGAGTTCGGCAAACTTTATATTTTGATGGCTGGTCAGCTCAACAGCCATCACGTGATCATCACCAGTGGCCAATCAGAATTGAGTACACTTGCGCATGCGCTAAATGACAAGATTGTTTACTAACAGCACAGCAGACTGCAAGATCGCACAAAAAAATGCTTACAAATTCCAACGCCAACTTCAAATGTTTGTCAACAACACTAAAATTAAATTTTTGTCAGTAACGTAACTTGAATTGTTTGACCACTGACTTCAACAACAGCTGATAGGCTGATGTCGAAGACAGCTGACTTACGAAATTACAACATGGCGGCGAAATTTACCGCTACAAGCGGCGATGAATCGAACAGTCTACCAGCCATAACAACGATCATTGTGACTAGTTTATTTGGGATCAGCCATCAGCACTGTTCATTCTGTCAGGGCCTTAACTGTGGTCTGTTTCCGTATTCAGGCACCCATACTACATCATTCACAATGTCGTCTATTCGAGGTACATGAAAAGTATCGAATTCCTAAATACTTTTATGTTTACATAATTGTTCAATTGTATTCTTAAATCGATTGTTATCAACAGATGTTACTAGAAATGTTTCTTGCAAAGGGGATAAATCTCGATTTAGTGATATATTCTCAATAACAATTACATACTTCATACTCAAATTTTTTTAATTCATTGATTGCGTTTCTACAAGATTTATTAACAATAAACTTGTGGTCTGCACACAATTAAAAATTTGTTAAGTTGGTTCCACATTGGCGACAGTAAAACTGTGCGCCGTAAAAACATCTTCCTCATTATTATGGGAAGTTTTCCACCCATACACTTGACCATACTTCAGCTTGTAAGAACTAGAAATATTGCGCACTGCTACAAGTCTGGTAACGTCAGTATTCATATGGCTGTTTCCTAAAAAAAGTTTAGGAACACTACCGCTGATGTATGGGAAACTATTTTACCATACATACGTTTTTAACGCTCCGATGTATCAGTCAGGTAAATTTACAGTACAAATTTAGAGAGTATATATCAAGAGGAGTTTCAGTATTTCCGAAAATCTGAACGCTAGCATGACTCCTCATAATATTGTGTCCTATTAAAATATCTGAACATATGTTAACGATAACACTTTCTGTTAAATTGTTAATATCATGTTCCTGAGACTCAAAACTGATCTTCCGTTGACAATTTTCTCTAAAGTAATATAGATGCCATTAACACTTAAGTTTAGTGTTTAAGACGTTAGGAATATAGAGATTTATTAATCACTTGTTCATTAGTAAAGCTTGCTGGAATACCTGTGGCAGTTTAAACACAACATTGTCTTTCCATTTACACATACAGGAACAAACTGCATTAAGCAAACAGGAAGTTAAATCACTTACATAGTTAAAATACTTTAAGGGAGCTGAAAGATAAATGTTACATCTGAGCACTTTTTTTTAAATATTATCTTCCATCCCTCAAACACTGTATATGGTTTCTCTAGCAGTGAACTTGTTTTCATTATGTTTCTTTAGACCAAAACAGAAACATTTAACAGAATGGTAAAATGGCGATACAGCAGCCATTGTTATTAAAAACAAGGTCAGGCTTGTTACTGACCGCTAAATGTACAAGAAAATTCGGGAAAACAACGTAAGAACTGGACTTGAACAAGTTGGTATTGCTCGACTATAATCATCATCACCATTTGTCAAAGTATTATTTTCTAGTAATTTCAGGCATATATGAGAAGATTACAATCAACATATGCAACACTAATTGAATTGTTTTGGTATCGGCATTAATTGCTTTGAATGAGTATTCCATTCAAAGAGGTTCGATATTTTCTAACTACATATTTTGTCGTCTAGACTTTGGTTTATGTTTAGCAAATATCTCGATCACATGTGTAGGTTTAAAACATAAGCTAAATAAAGTATCGAAAACATCTTTATAAATACTGCATTGAGAGACATAATTGAAAACAGAAGAAGAAGTAAAATGTGTCACTACCTCAAGTTTATCAGTCCCTTCATAACAGCAGCTGATAAGAAATTCTGAAAGACCTAGCACCAATGTCCTTGAGTGCCATTCACAACTCATCGCTGTCATCACGATTCACTCACTAGACCACAAGTTGCCTTTTGGCACAAATTGTCCCAGCCTGTGACACAGCCCTCATTCCTCCCCATACTCAAGTCTGTTCGTCCCGAGCAGACCCAGAGAGACAGTTTGTCAATTTGGTAAACCTTGGGGTTTTCTTGCCCGATCTTGGGAAACTATGTCATTTGTCTTCTTGACAATCTGGTAAGGATCTTCCCAACATTTCTATAGTTCAGGCCAGCTGCCCCTCTTGAAACGTCTCTTTGTATCTCTTGCGATCATACTTCGTTTTTCTCTGGACCCTTAATGTTGCCGAGAAAAGGCTTGGATTGTGCACAACTTGTGACATAGTTCACTGATATAAACAGTCAGTGAAGCAGAATGCTCTGCTTCTTTTGGTCTCGCAAACAACAGATCACTTGGGAGGTGAAGCTCTCTCACTAACGGCAGGGCCGCGGTGGCCGAGGGGTCACACTTCTCACCTCCCGCCAAGGCGATCCGGGTTCGATTCCCTGTGGGGTCGATCCCCGGATTTTCGCAAGTGGGAAACGTGTCGGACGATGTCGCTGGTCGGCGGGTTTTTTCGGGGATCTCCCGTTTCCCCGCCCATTTATTCCAGCACTGCTTCATACTCACATCATGTCACCCCCACTAGCGCTAAAGACCTCGAGGTTAAGCGCTGACGAAAAATCTCTTCCCTTCACTTCACTCTCTCACTAACAACATTCTCGAAGGTGTTACCCTTGTTACTTCGTGGATGGCAGACCGAAATGCGAGGAGCAATTTGGACTCTTTCGAGTTTCAATCTTTTTGATTGTCTGCCATGGAAATGGGCAGATATTGTTGTCATCTCCTGGAATTGAGTAGCATCAAAGTTGTGGCAGTGGTCAAGTGGCACTCCAAACCTTAAGAACATTAATGCAATAGGTATCTGTATGACTTCAGGCCACTTTGTGAAATACCCTTGCACCACCAATAAATTCAGATTGTTCCTCTTTGTCACTAGAAATGGACGTTTAATGCCTTCCTCTCAAATGGGTCTCCAATAGTGTATTTCTGAATATGTCATAGTCCCCCTAATTCTTGGTCCCTCACTCGCAGAACAGGTATCACGTGTTCTACACCACCTCTCAACATCGTCTCTCCAGTGTAGCCAATAGAATCGCTATCTAACTTTGTTGAGAGTATTAATAATTACGAAATGTCCTCCAGTTTACGAATTATGAAGTTCCTTCAGCAACTTTGATACTCTGATTTGCGGGTGTAACAGTTGTAGACGTGTTTGCCATTTGCATTTTCCCATGTCCAGTGCAGCATACCATTTCCCAGAGCTAGAGAATTCCATTGCACTCAAGTATTCTTTGGTTGTAACACTTTGAATAGATAACTCAGCCTACTCTGGGCGCTGGCCCCGCTCCTTCCATTCTAGTATCGCACAAAGAGCAGGGTCCTTCCTCTGATATTCACCGATCATTTCATAACTCAAGGGAGAAGTTGAAAGCTCTTGGATTATAGTTCTTCAAGCATTTGGTTTATTTCCAATCTTCTCTACTTGGCGTTCAGAATGAGAGAGATTTTGCCTTAAATGGCTTCCTGGCGAGTGAATTAGCATTGCTGTGTAAGCATTTAGGTCTGTCTTGCATTTGAAAATCATACACTTGGAGGTGCTGCATCCACCAAACTATTTGTCCCTCAGGGATTTTGAAATACAGTAACCAGTAAAAAGAAGCTTCTTCTGTTTATATAATGAATTATTTTGTGTGTAAGTAATGCGAAAGTATGAAATTGTCTTGACCATTGCCAGATGAAACTCACTGCGAGTTACACCATAATTACTTACTGTCTTATAAAACATTTTGCTGAAATATACTAATTTCCTTTCTTTCCTGTCCTTTATCTGTGACAACACAGTGCCAATCCCCACATCTTTTGCATCTTTAAACTGAATTCGCATTCACTGTTAGGGTAGCCTAGGAGAGGAGGAGAAACTAAATTATTTCTTTAATTTTCTATATGAGGATTCACTTTCGTTAAAGGCGCGGTTCACCTCAGACTTCAACGTCTTTCTTTATTTTTATATTTGTACCAGATATTGTTTTCTTATTTTAGACATAAATTTTGACTAAATCTTCCACTTCAAAAATTGTTCTATCTCTAATAGTTTTCGCATAATGAGTCGTAAACGTCAAAATTTGCACTTTGCGGTTTTATGTACGGCACTAAAACCAACTGACTTACCAAACCGAAAAAATTCACAGCGTATAACAATTTTGTAGGCTATCAAATGACACATATAAAAACAAAAAATTATATAATTTTTGTATTTAATAAAAATGCTGATTTTTTAAATGAAAATTTAAAAATGTTTTTAAATAAAAAAACACAACCTGACACAGTCACCATGATTCACTCACGCCCACACAACATAATTCTGGGGAAAAAAAATTCTTTACCTGTGATGCAGCTCTCAGCAATACATTGAAACTTCTCTACTTCATGGCCTAACGTTGTCATATTTCCCATTACTTAGATTGGTGCGAAGTAACATGCATACATTGTCCGCAAGCAAAAACCTGGATGACGGTACAGCTGCTAGGTAAATAGCATTTTGGGCAGAATTCTTTGCATATTTGCATTAACCAGTAATCGGCACTCTAGTATTCAAACAATCAAACAAATAGCTGTTATCAGTGTGTGCCAAACAGTAGAGCAACCGAAAGAATGCATGCAGTTAATCGACTGAATAGAGTCTAGAATTTCTGTAACGTTTTTGTTATAAGTCAATTGACTTACCCCAAGTCTGCGATGCATCACATGTACGTTTCGTTACTGCCAAGTATGGTTGCCAAAAATTAGTTTTGGTAGGCTTCGCACAAAGCAGTAACCGTTGGCAAAATTAGAGGCAAGAACACCCGTCGGCCCGATATTGCACTCGGAAAGCGTCATCGCTCTTCGACTTCAGACTAAGCCAGGCCGCGGACCTGAGGTTATAATATCTGTATTACGGTAGTATTTTAATTTTAGTAAACGTCACTTAAAATCAGGCTATCTCAGAGCTTCCTCCTCCCAGTCACCGGTAAGATTTTCAAAGCACCACATAAAGTAAGTTATAGGTTTTATATTAAAACCAAATCAGTACAAATGCGACTAGGCCTAATAATTTTCCATTCACTGGTTAGGGGAAAAAACTTGTAGCCCAATCTGTATGTCGTTCTCACAACAGCATTGTAAGTAGCATTATTACGAAAATGACACTGAGCCATGACATTATTCCTCAGTTTTAAAAATATTTGTTATTAATAATAGGTAGAAATTTAAATACGAGTCAGTTGTAGCGTTGTGTTGCGCTGTACTAGAAGATTTTATGTGGTAATCCTGTACTGAGTATTATCTCTGGCCATTGTTGTGGCTTACAACGGCATATGGCCATGTCAGTGTATTTGGCCTGAGCGAGATGATAAATAAAATATTACTAACATTTTAGATGTTGCTGACAAAATACATATATGTACTTTATTTAAACTACTTCTTAATCGCTAGTGTAACTAAAATACTACCACATTTATTTTCATTACCAAACAAAATTAATTGTTAAATTGCGAAGCATTTTTCTTGATCCGGCAAATTTCGTCACTAGAATATCTATTTTATTAATTTAAACGTGCAACAATTTTTACGCAAGTAGAGATTTGCATTTACCAGACTTTTATTTATATAAGTACCAATTAATAATTCTGTAACGAGAGTTATAGGTTACGTTGTTTACGGTATTTTTATAACTGAATATGTGTGTGTATATGTATACATATATATATACATACATATATATATATATATATATATATATATATATATATATATATATATATATATATATACACACACAAGGTGGTTATTTTTATAGGAGATAGTGGAATAATGCAAAAAAAAGACGCATCGAATCCAAAACTTCGCAGAAACGAATCGGTTCGATGGGTAAGGAGAGGATAACCTAGAAGTTGTTTATCCATATTTTATTACTTTTATTTTTAAATCCGAAAATGGATTACACTTTAAAATAAGAAGTCTGTTTGACTTAAAAGGTTCTTTTATCCTTAGTTGTTTTATGGCTGCAATTGCAAGAAAAGTAAATTGTTTGTAATTTATCTTCCCAGATCCCTGACAGAGCAACCAGACGTAAAATACAAGACATTAATTTTTTTAAATATAAAATACTACAAGATTTTACACGTATGGAAAGTTGTCACTGAAACAAATATTTTTAGCGTTGCTCTATGTATAGAAATTACTTTCTGCATTATCCAGCAATAACTACACGGACATAGGTGCTTGTTTGAAATGAATTCTACTGCCTCTCACTATTATGGTGTTTGTTTCATGTGAATCCCCTTGTCTCGCTCATTATTCATTTAGAGTAAGTGTTCAATACTTTGACTTTACTTTAGCGTACAATCCAATTCAACAATAAAAAATTAAGGTTCCTTCTTAAAATGTTTAAGTTACCCTAAGGGTTAGAGGGAAGGTCCACACACACACACACACACACACTGTAATAATACGAAAAGGAAGCCGCTCAATAGGAAGGGAACCAACCGATAAACCAAAATGTGAGACCATATCAAACCCCCTTGGGAGAGGTGGGAAATTTAGACACTTGAAAATAGGAACCCGCCATTTTTAATTGCTGAATTGGATTGTACGCTAAAAAAAAGTCAAAGTATTGAACTGAACGCTTACTCTAAATGAATTGTGTAAAATGCAAGGGGACTCGCCTTAAACAAGTACGCACACACACACCCACACACACTCTCACACACCTATATATATATATATATATATATATATATATATATATATATATATATAGACATACACACATAGATGTACATATATAGACACACACTTTTCAATTAGATGTCTGTACATGCCGTAAATGTGTCACTACTGACTTACAAGAAGATATAATTTAAAATGAACGCTCGTTAAATAGTCTATACATATAATTGAACTAGCTTAGAAGAGTAAATGACGAAGAACCCATAACGCTAGTGACTAAAACCAGTGCAAGTAACATGTGCAATAAGATACAAAAATTTTCGTATGTGATGAATCAAGAGAAGAGTAGCTTAATCTTAGAATGGTTTTCCTAATTCGAAACTGATGGGTGTTAAAAGGTTTCCCATTCACAAAAGAACGACATAACACAACACGAAACAATGAAGACGACACAGAAGAACACAGTTTTCACTTAGACGAGTTTGTCGCGACATTTCGGGAGTTTACATCTACTGCCATCTCCAGGCAGACAAATCACTCGTCACTGATCGAGTAGGAGGCCCGCATCGTCGTTGGGCTTATGTGTTAAAGCCTCTACAAATTCCTTAGCATGTTACGAGCTTGGTGAATTGATTGAACACGGCACGAGTACATGGACAGGTGATATAAAGTGGTGCATGTTTACCTCGCCATAGGTGTTCCTCCCTCCTCTCTCCTGTTACTCGCACTAGTGTAGAGGGAGTGAGAGGGATGATATAACAATTGAACTTCCTGTCAGTCTTACTTGAGCCACGACCGACCTGGTTTTATGTTGACAGTGGAAGAATGTGGTATTCGTATCATTGCATTCTTGTCAAGTTGGACCAATCCTCTAATGTAGAGGCATATTGTGCTGCATGAGCCACAAGTTGCCTTAATCACATGGCTGTAGAGAGGAGTATGCGTGCCACTCATTTGCGAGTCTGTTTGGCACTCGCCACATGCGTCAATTAGCACGTACACGCACATTTACACACAAATCTTGGCTAGTGCCTTTATAATATCTGGGTCGAGACTTGGAATAGAACTTCCTGAGAGTCAGTATAATAATAGGAGGTGCCGTGGTATGCGTGTATCAAGTTACTCTTTGCTTATTATTTGGAACTAGTTTTGTAGTTTCTTTTCTTATTGTGTTTCTAAAACATTTATGAATCCTTTTGATCTAAATAAAGTTTTACGCTTTAATTTTTTAATGTTATGTTGCAGTATCTTTTGTTTACTGATTTGTATTGTAGATTCTTTGACAAGTTATTAAAAGTATGTTAAGAAGAAACAAAAGGAAACCCTTAATAAAATAGTTAACGAATGCTGAAAGTAGTCATTAGGGTGAAATATATAAGACAATTTCGTAACTTGACAAACATGTTTAAAACTAAATGTATGTATACTTTCATATAATATCCAAGTCCCAATAAATCACAAGATGTTACACAAAAAATGTCTACTAAATTATTCCGTACATTAAATATTTACATAGATAATTGTGTTGCACATGTATAACCGGCGTTAAAATGACAATAAATTGCTTAACGCAGTTACTTTAAGATATATATTCATTACAATAAAATGAAGATGTATACCATTTGGTGCTACAATATAAACACCGTATAGAATGCGGAAATGTGTTGGAACAAGATAAATTAGTTACAAATATAGTTATAAAACCGACTGCATAGGTTTAACTAAATGATAATACATTTGTTATTGACACGAGAAAAACCTAATGGACATAATAGAGAGGTATATCATTGCCGATTTTTGTAATATAGCATTTATTTTGGTTCCGCATATTTGTATTAAGTCCAAGACCCTTATATTCGAAATCAGTAACCAACAGGAAATGTTCCACATATTTGTCCACTAGCTGTTTATACAGTACAGTGTCATTACCACGTACGAAGCATCTTGTGACTGCTGCGCAAGTATACTCCTAGATAATCATCCCTACACAGGCTTACCAACAAAACAGCAGATGCCACGTGACTTACAGAAAAACGAAACAAATAATCTCACATCCTTCAGGCCAAGTGTCCTTAATTTCGCTGTGTTTTGCAAATTTAATTATTTTCAAAATTCAAAACGCAGGTAAAGTGCAGCAGATATCGTAAAATAGTTATATAGATTTGTTACAAATAGCTTTCACAATTAATATTTTTTTTTCAAAATAAAATATTTATACTTTTGGCTAACTCAATTAAATTTGATTAATGTCGATAATCAGCGACGACTGTATAATTTTTAAGCTTTGGAAAAATTACGCTTGACAGTAAAAGTAATTTCCAACAAATCTAAGCGCAAGTTTTATGTCTGCTCCCTTTTAATATTTACAATATAACACTCGCAAAAACTGTGTAATTAGGAACCCACTGCAATAAATCTTTCGTCGTTGACTCCTGAATTGTAAATGGTAAACGAAGGCTTCCGCAGTGAACATAATTCCTTCTTCAGAGAACCATAACTTCAAATAAATGGTTGGGGAGCAAATACTTTTTTATGATAACCCATATTAAATGTATATAGTTGTTCAATGTTGCCACTTCCGTGCTATATTGTGTTTTTGCGCTTAGCCTGCTTTGGCGTAATGCAGCCGGCATCCTAGCTGTATTTTAGTTTGTTACTTTTCACTGGAAACTACAGAAATCTTGTTTTACCACAAATCACACTATATGCACAATTTTCTGACTTAGGTGCCCGGAAATGCAAACTGTACTCATTATACAGCACAGTTGTTAGGATGACCTGCATACTTGTATTCAACACATAAAATAATACAACATGTCATAGCATAACATAGCATGACCTGCATTTTGATTTACCATGGGAATTTTTTTTGTAAACAATGTATACATGTATTGTACGTTTAGCTAGGGGTTAATACATTAGTGTGGGAAATTTTTTTTTGTTATAGTTGCTCGCCTGCTCGGAAAGTCCAAAATATGTTATACGTCGTCTAACGTGGCATCACGTCTGTTGCATTCCTTACCTCGACAGTCTTCGTGGGCATGATAATTGCATCTATACGTATCTGTTGGTAGTCTGTATTATTACTGGGTAGTGGAAAATGTGTCAAATACAGTTTTACGACAAATAAACTTTGATTGTACTTTGTATGTAAAAAGTTGCTTGTATCTGGGAGGTTGTGTCTGCTTTATCTTTCTTTCACGTGACTGGCTCACCAGATTTCTCAGAGTTTTTATGAAACTGTTCATTGTGTGTCAAGATATAGTATTCCACGTTACGCCTTTACTTTATTTCACAGTTGATATTGCAACTATCCGGAAACATGTAACCATTGGATGGTACGACTTAATGTTAAACTTAGGATATTTCGTATGGTTTTTATTTATATGATAATGTTCACAACCTCGTAATCATTTACCCCCATTTCATGCTTTTGATACAACTTACATCATATTTAATGTAACGTTTTAAAAATATATTAATACATTTCCACGAGGCACACAGGCGACACCATGTTTATAATACTTTATAAGCCTATAGAAGTCAAACAACATTATTTTACGCGTCTGTGTCGGAGATTTTTCCTCAAGAATGATTTCAGCTGTAAACCAGCATCATGAAGCTTTTTCTCTTTAAACATTGTACTGTCCAATGTTAACTTTCCTCTTCCGCACTCGTAGAGGATTTTTCCGGAGTCCGCAGTTTCCGTTAAGATATTTCACCGCGAGAGACGCATGAAACAAGCTAGTGTCATTCTGTTTAGTGCTGCATTTGGACAAAACATACGTAAACTATCACAACTGTTACGACCCTGAACACACCATTATTTCACACGATTCTCAATAAATTACAAAACATGTCAAAATCACTATTCGCGTGCACGAGACTACACAAGTTCAGCACGCAGGTCCTGTTTGACCTGTAGATGTTTCATGTATTTACCAA